>JAFIRS010004796.1:0-74221 GCA_018342105.1 Gonioctena quinquepunctata
TTTCAAGTTCCTAGTATGGAATCAAATCGTAGTGTTTTGAGGTTTGGAGAACCAAATACACAACTCGCCTCGACAGTGACGCTGCCCAGTCAGAGGCAAGTTATTTCACCGATAAATCGGTCTTTTGCAGTTTCGAGGCTGCAGATGCAAAACTGCTGGCGCCCTAATCAAGGAATTCAGGAAAGAGCTGATTTCTTTCAAAATAATGTTAGTCATAGAGATGATGAAATTCCTACGTATAATATGGATCGCAGAAATAATAGATTTTTCGAGAACAATAATGTTCAAGAAAATAATGCCATGGAAAAGCTTGCAGCTTTACTATTGCAAAATATGAATAGCGTAAAAAAATTGGATCCTCAAAGATTGCCAAAATTTTCGGGCACGGATACCGAGAATCCTTATTTTTTTCTAACTAAAATTGTAGACGAGTTGACGAAGCATCGGATACCACGAGACGAGTGGGTCTCTTTTGTCCGATGCCAACTAAAAGGTGAAGCATTAAATTGGGCTAATAACTATGCACACTATATTTCGTGGGAGTTTTTTAAAGCCAGATTTTTAGCGAGATACGATAGCCAAGAGTGTGTCGCTCGTTGAACTAGCAAATTTTACGGTCAGTCGCAAGCGAAAAATGAACAAATAGATATATTCATAGCGGAAAAATTAGCTCTTGCGTACAGACTCGTTCCGAATTTTTCGGAAAAGGAATTCTTATTATTGATTATTGAATTATTGCTGCCACAAATTTGTAGCCATTTGTGGGGGACAATGATATTCGATATTGACCAACTATTAGACTTGTGTATCGGAATAGAAAGGGATATCGGTTTGTGTGGGAATTATTTATGAGAATTCAAACAATAATAATTGGCGTTCACAAGGTCGTGACGACGTCTTGGACAGGAACCAAATTCATCAGTCAGAATTGAGAAATAATGACCGAGCCCAAGTTCGCTTTTCTCAAGGAGAAAATAGGCAAGGGGGTAGTAACGATCAATCCCGAAGTGGGAATTTTTCTCAAGGAAACGGTAATGTCGGGCGGAGCGGTCAGACTGATGAAAATCGAGGTTTTCAATCGAACAATAGTCGTAACTATCAAAACTCGGGAAGTCGAATTTTTTTTAATCCCAATCATACTCCAAATCGGCCAAATTCTCCTGCGGCTGGAAATAGCCGTGGAGGGGGTCGTAGTAACTTAAATGTGTTGTCGGAAAACTAAGCGCGAGGCGTCCACAAAACGACCGTGGATGGCCTGTAGGAATTGAGATTAGTCGTGATAATATTAACTAGTTGGAAGAGGAATGCTCTTTTGCACTTTCACCAAAATTTGGTGATTTGAATTTAAATGGAAAGGGAGAATCGTTAGTATCATTGGGGGACGACATCGCATTAGACAAAACACTGCCACGAATAAAATTACAAGTGAACGGTCACGAGTGTCTGGCCCTAGTGGTACAGGGGCGACTTCAAATTTCTTCCGACCTGACGTATTGAAAGGAGTAGACCTGACAAACCTGTCACAACCAATAACGGTGAAACTGGGACGTAAGGAGAATTCCAGCCAAAGTCTAGGGAAATTGAAAGTTTCGTTACGAATTGGCGACGCAAGTTTCAGCATTGTTGCATCAGTTTTGCACAATTTGAATGAAAAAGTAATTTTGGGAATGCCTTTCCTGACGGGCACGGGTGCTCTCATGGATATTACCAATGAGTGTATCTATTTCGGAAGGGAAAGTAGGCAAGTGGCGATGTGGGTGTGTCCCGAGCCGGAAGGAGTAGTGGTGATAGAGAATCCAGCATTTCGGATTAAAAATTTCGGGAGTTGTTAACTACCCTGTTTCGGAGGTATTGCCGGATCATGAGGGTTATTCTGAAGTTGTAGACCTACTACCTGAAAGGGATGAATTTAGGGGTGAAGAAGAAGAGTCCGGGGATGAAATCACCGAGGATTTTGAAGATACGGATAGCGAGTGTTCAGAGAGCGAGGTAGGCTCTGAATTGCTATTAGAAGTCTTAGAATCGAATGAATTCTTGGAGGAAACGGATGTTCTCCGAAAGGAAGAATGTCTGAATGTATTAGAAACTTTCTACAAGAGAGTAGTTGCTGCACAAGCGACGGCACCATGCGTACTAAGATTTATAGAAAGAATTGTACAAGCCAAGGCGAACGCCCAACCTTCCGAATACGAGAGAAGAATAGTCAGTGAATTTGAGCTGATTGAGTGCGTCCTATATTATGTAGGTCCAAACAGGAACTTGCGGCGTGTAGTTATACCAAAACCTTTTTTTTTTTGGAGGTGATGCGTCGTTATCACGACATGATAGGGCATCCTGGGGTCGAGGAGACCTACAGGCAAGTTAGTGAGCACTATCAGTTGTCTCCGCTGAAAAAGCAGATTAGCGAATATATTTCGAAATGTATGATATGCGCAACGACGAAGAGTAGTCGGCCTCAAGGAGAAGCAGGTATGCGACCCCACGAACCAGATAGGCCGTGGCAAATAATTTCTATAGATGTTATGGGCCCATATCCTGCTACTTTAGAAGGAAATAAATATCTTATCTTGGCCACCGACTGTTTTCTAAATGGGTAGAAGGGCGTCTAGTCCCAAAGGCAGACAGAACGGCAGTGACTAGGTTTTTATGTGAAGAAATTTGTAACCGTTGAGGTTATCTCCAATTGGTAATCAGTGACAGTGCAGCCCAATTTAAGGGTAGGAAACTTGAGGAATATTGTGAGAAATACCGGATAGAACTGAAGTTCTCGGCGGTGTTTCACCAACAAGCCAATCCCGTAGAGAGGCATGCTCAGGAGGTAAAAAATATTCTTCAAGCTGCCCTCCTCGGTAAAGCAGAAGCGCAGTGGGGTGAACAAATCCCACATGTGTTACATTGTTTACGAACGCAGAAGAATGCGTCAACCAGCGTTTCGCCGAGTTATCTATTACTAGGCTATGAATTGCCGAAACCTGGCGAATGGGATACGCCAGCTCAGCGGAGAAGGATGGGGCGATTGGTCGCGCGACAGGTTCGTGTAGATGCAGCCAACAAAAAAGCCCCAAAGTATAGGAATAAACTTTTCCCTCGTCAAAATGATCCTTGTGTGACATTTGTAACCAGTCAGTGGGTATTGTGCCGCAATCACAAACAAACACAAAGCAATTTTGGCCAAACATGGGTAGGGCCCTATCAAATTGAGAGAAAGGACGGCGAGAGTTGTTACGTGGTTCTGAAAGGCGGTGCCGAATGGAACGTTCACGTTAATGATATACGGGTAGCACCTAGCCCTCGGGCTAGGCAAGCGGAAATAGACCCTCAGCCACCTCCGGTTGAAGAAGCAAATGAGAATCCTAGGTGGCAAGTTTTGGGAGTGCAGACAATTTCCAAAAATTTTTATATAGTGCCGTGTCCCAAATAGGAAACCCCATAGTTGTCATCATATTTTTACCTGTACATAGTGCCGCGTCTCGAACGAGAATATTTTCCTCCATGGGTATAGTGAACCCGAATTTTTGTATACATCCTTGTCATGTCCGTGACTCCAACTTTCGCCACAGCAAAAGTATAGTGAACTTTTAGAATTAGTACCTTTTTTATATAAATAAGTAAAGTGTTTCAGGACGTATAGGTCCTCAGAGAAATGAAGTATTTTTCTTTTAACTCCATCAGAAGTTGAAAGTTGAAAAGATGAGACAAGAAGTCTGAATATATGTTAGGGATGTGATATTCCCCTAGTCAAATTTTAAAGAAAAAATTGATAGACATGGTAGTCTACCATTTTGAACTCGAAAAGTTGTGGAGCTTGGATAAGCCCACGTGTTGTTGTGTCTTTCTTTGGAAAGAAATTTAAGAATACCTGCGAGAGAGTAAAACCTGAGATTAATCATTATAATAATACCTACCTAAGTTTTCTTTAACTATAGTTCGTTTTTCTTAAAAAACAACTATATTCCCGGCTACGGATGGCCAAACAGCTATATTCCCGGCTACGGATGGCCAAACAGCTATATTCCCCGCTACAGATGGCCAACAACTAGATTTCTGGCTATATATTGTCACTCTTTGAGGGGGATTGTCCCCAAAGTGAAGTATCCTTATCTTTTCGGTTCACGTTACCTGAAAAAATTTGAAATTTTATTTTGGGCTCAGAGCCACATGTTTGAGTAGTTTTAAGTTAACATTATACACAATTAGGATAGGGACCAATTACTGTTAACCCTCTAGGGTTTTCGGGCATGAAGTGCCATATAAGATGTATGATGCTGTTGAAATAAAGTGAAAAAAAAAGCCTCTTTCAAGGCGTTGGTGGTTGCGTTGGTGATGAATCTGGTTGGTACATTTGTTAAGCGTCCTTTTTGGAGGGGGTCGTGTCGTGAAATGCCGCATTTCGCCCATTTCAGCAAATTAATGTTAGATATTATTTTTCATAAAATATATTTTGTATCATTCGGAAAAAAGTTCGAATGAAATCTAGAGTGTAAACACTCGAAATATAGTATTGTAATCGTGAATTGCAGGGTTACGCCCCTTTTGACAATAGTTGAAAAAATAATTTACACAAGACTTATTGCTTTCTGCGAAAAACACAATATTCTTGCCAATTAACAATTCGGCTTCCGTAAAGGAATGTCTACTGAATTGGCTATCTACAATGCAGAGACAAACACAGCAACTCATCTCGATAACAAAAGCCTGTCTGCGGGAATATACTTTGATCTGTCAAAAGCCTTTGACATGTTGATCATTCCCTTCTGTTGGAGAAACTGGATGACTTTGGAATTAGAGGTACCCCAATAAAGTTATTGAGGTCCTACCTTGAAAACAGGTTTCAAGCAGTTGCGATTATGCAAGAGGGTAGGTTATTCACATCAGAAAAAACATTAATTAAGCGAGGCGTACCACAGGGATCAATCCTGGGCCCCCTTCTTTTTCTCCTGTACATCAACTCTCTACCATCTGTCCTCTCCAGTTCAAACTGCCAAACTTTTCAATTTGCTGATGATACATCCGTTATTATAAACAGCACCAATATTAAGGACCTTGCTGATTCGGCATCAAATGTGGCAAAGAAAATGGACAAGTGGTGTACAGAGAACTCCCTGAATTTAAATTCTGATAAAACTGGACTTATAATGTTCAACCTGGCCAAAAATATATTTGAATCACCGTATGTTAGATTGAATGAAAAATCAGTGCCGGTGCTGCCATCTATAAAATTCTTGGGGGTGTTTATTGACTCTAATATGAGCTGGGAACTACATGTGGATACCTTGGCAAACAGACTGGCTTCGGTCTGTGGTGTAATTAGATATCTGAGAGAACAGGTGTCAGAATATGGAATGAAATTGTATTATTATGGACATGTCCAGTCAATCATCGCATATGGAATACTTTTTTGGGGTTCCAGTTCAAACTCAAATAAAATATTCATATTGCAAAAACGAATATTGAGATGTATTCTTGGTCTTGATTATAATACCTCCTGCAGGTCATATTTTTCAAAACATGGGTTATTGACAGTACCTTCTTTGTACTTTTTATCTCTGGTTATTTTCGTAAAGAAACACCAATACTTGTTCTCTACAAATGCAGATGAATATTCAACTGAAATGAATATGTTAACTCGTAATCGGCTGACCTCAGGATTCCACATCACAAAACTGCCTTTTTTAAACGGAGTACTGAATACAGAGCAAGGAAGGCTTATAACAGGCTGCCAACTCAGTTGAAAGATATCAGCAATATTCAGAAATTCAGTCATTGGTTACTTGAAGAAAAAAGTATTCTATAAGTTTGATTTTTGTGGATGATTCGCTCTCGAATGAAGGGGCATTGCAGGGTCCTGGAGCTGAGCTAAATCATTTTCTCATGAATTACAGATTTCTGATAGGGCTATCGCGATCGAAGATAGAACCCTAGACGTCCCGTCAGAACAGGAAGTTCAGCGTTGAGCAGTATTAATAATAAATAAACCATATCAGGCCATTTGCCAATATTAAAGGTTTTAAACTAGACATATGAAAAGATCTTTTCTGAAGTCAAGAGAAGTTTTAATGCAAGTTCATTTTTAAATTTGTTCTATTTTTGTTAAGGAAAACTGAATGTTGAAGTTCATTCTATTTTATTTTGGCTAGAATAATTTCGGTTTTCTTATTCGAAATCGGAAATTGTCTAGACTCATGAGATTTCCGCTTTAGTGTTCTTCTCCTACCTTACAAATATTATAGGATAGCTTGGAGCTCGTATCGTAGTTTAGTTTTATCACCCCCTCTGAGATCGAGCCGGCCGGAGGTGTATTTTCGGTAAAACTTCTTCTGTTGGGTTTCATGGTTTTCTGACTCCCTTCGGTGTCCATTTCACCAGATCAGGTATACTTGTTTTGGATGTCTTTGAATATATATAAAATGTATGATGCAATCGATAAGAGCCAACCTGCTATCGGTGTATTTCTGGATCTTGCAAAAGCGTTCGACACTGTCGACCACCAACAGTTGTTGGAATCCTTGGAAGATGTAGGAATACGAGGAGTGGCACTTGACTTATTTCGATCATATCTGCATGATAGGAAGCAATGTGTCAAAATTGATGATACCTATAGTAGTTTTGAATTGGTTAAATTCGGAGTACCACAGGGGACGTACTCGACCAATTCTATTCATCATATATATATCAATACCATACTAACCGTCAGAACCTCTGGACACATAATAAGCTTTTGCGGATGATACAGTTATAATGTATACATCAAACAGCTGGGAAAACCTAAAATCTAAAATCCAATCATGTCCTCTATAACAAGCTACAAAAACAAACTTCCGCAGTATAACACTTTAGTTCCTTTAGATAAATAATCACAATAAAACGATCACAATAAAACGTACTGAGAATATAAAATATTTAGGGATAAGTATAGATTGTCATCTCCGTTGGAATCATCATGTTAATAACACTGTTAATACGATGCGAACCTTCTTAGGCCGCTTCAAATACCTCACTAAAATCCTACCTCTGCACCATCTAAAAATGCTCTATTTTACTCTTGTAGACTCCCGTATAGCATATGGAATTATCGGATGGGGTGGCATCGCGAATGTATATCTAGAAAAGTTGAACACACTTCAAAAATATTTCCTAAAAATTATATTAAAAAAAGAAAGAACCTACCCATCAGATAACTTATATAAAGAAGCTAGGATACTAGATATTCGACAGATCTTCTTTCTAAAAGCAGTGTGCTTTTTATACAAGAATAGGAAACATATTGACTTTCTTTCACATAATTACCCAACAAGAGCTATATATTCAAATAAGTTGAGAACTCCACTAGGAATAAAACAGTGGGTACCAAATGTCTATCATTTTTAGGACCACGATTCATAAATATTATTTCAGAAAGGTCCCTTTTCAACATCTCCAATTCTGAAGTATATTATAGAAATAAGGTTAAGTCATTCCTACTAAGTAATCGAAGACAACTTATACATAACTTCTTTAACTAAAAAAAAAATTACCATTAATCCAGCATACTCCTCATGCTCTATATTATCAGTCCTCTATTACTGTTCAATATGCCAAAATAATTATATGTCCATCAGTTCTCTTCGTTTAGGCTATTTTTTTTTCCTGCTTCAATATTGTAGTAACATGTATATCTATGTAAATATATATGTATGTATGTGTGGAATATATCTATGTATATGTATGTGTGCATTCATTATATGTATGTGTCTTATTAAAAATTATAATTCTTTGTTATGTTTTAGTGTCGCATGAACGAATGAATGGGATATGAAACGGACAGCGAAAGCTTTGTGTTCTTTCTCTTTATTTGTTTGTGTCAGAGTACTATTACTAAATATTATGTTAAATTATTATTAGGATTATTAACTATTGTAGGTATTACTGATGCAAATAAATATTATTATTATTATTATTATTATTATATGATAGGGTATTGGATAGGTATATTAATATTGTTGAGTAAATGTAAGTTACTCACTTGAATTTTAAATTTTACTGAAAAAGTCACTTATTAATTTCCGAAAATGTTCAAATGGAATATAATTTGATTGTATCCATTTGGTGATTTAAATTTTTCTATTGCTATTTGATAAAAATTTGTTTAGTATTTTGATAGAGTCAAACTTTGGGTTTGTTAATACTGTTTTATCTGTATATGGGGTTTGGAATCCTATTTTTAACAATTCAGAGTAGAGTTCATCCACATTGTGCTTATTATCTTCGCATTCAAAAAGAAAATGATTGATATCTCCAATTTTACCACATTCGCATAAATTGGAGTCTTTGATTTTTATTTTGTACAAATGTGCCGGAAGGCAGCAGTGTCCAATTTGAAGTCTTATTATGGAAGTGAAGGATTTTCTCGGAATAGATTGGCAAGTGAAAAACCATGGTTTGTCTTGAATTCCAGGCTGAATATCATAGTATCTCATACCTTTAATTTTAGAAGATTCGTCCCAATATTGTTGAAATTTATTTTTATTAATTTCATTTATGTGGGGTAATAAATCCTTATGTTGGATGGAATTAATTTTTTTTTTTTTTTTTTGGCTTGGACATTTCGTCATTCGGCCAGACACAAGTTGAATATTTATTAAAACACGTTGAGGACCATCCTCGGCCCGGCTACGAAATTTAACATTTAATTCTCTCTAATTAAATAGAAAAATTTCTGCCCTGGCCGAGGATCGAACTCACGACCTTTCGATCATGAGTCGGACGCTAACCCACCGCGCCAATCCCCCCCTAGGAATTAATTTTGAATGGGGTGATAGCTTGTTTGGCAATGAGATCTGCTTTCTCATTTCCCTCAATGTTTATGTGTCCTGGAATCCAACACACTTTTATGTAAAAATTGCTTTTTTGAAGTTCAAGCCAAATTTAATTTAATTTAATTATACCAGATATTAACATTAACCTTGCCGAGTTTGTTTTTAGGCCTATAATTGCACTTTTGGAGTCTAAAAGGATTATATATTTATTAGGATCATTCCTAATTAATAACATTGCGAAGTATATTGCTATGAGTTCAGCTGTCAATATGGATGATTCTTTATGAATAGTCTACGTCTTTCGATACTGCTCTATCACCACAATCAGCAAGTAATTTAGTCAAAATGCTGCTGTCATCGGAATTCATGGCGATTAATTCGTAAATGGAACTTGTAGTGAAGTAAGGAGTGAAGAAAACAATTGATGTTGATTTAGAAACTCTGCACTTTATATATCCTCAGTAAAGTTATTGCAGCTGCTAAAAAAATGTCCAACACTGAATATATAATGAAAGCCGAAAATAAAACCAAAGCTACCTGGTCATTAACCAAATCAATAAGTATTTTAGTGAAGCTTGCCCTGAACTAAATAAAACAGATAGCCCAAATTATACAAAAATAAAAGGATGTGATGATGCTTTTTTCTTTGAACCTACCATCCGCTTGACATAATAGAATGTATTAAACAACTAAAAAATAAAAAATATGTTGGTGAAGATCAGATTCCTATGTGCCTATTGAAAGAAACAGCAGAGATCATAGCTATCCTTTGACATATATTATAAATCTATGTTTTTCACAAGCAGTATTCCCAGAAGTATTGAAAGTGGCATTTATTAAAGCTATATTTAAAAATGGAAACAGATATGAAGAAAGTAACTACAGACCCATATCATTATTGCCAAATCCCAGTAAAAATTTTTAAAAGCTCATGAACAAACGTTTATTTAAGTTTTTAGAGGATAATGTGTTGTTAACAAAAGAACAAAATGGATTTCGTAAAGGTAAATCAACCGTACAAGCAATATATCAAGCCATTGAAAAATTTTTACATCATTTAAACAAAGATGACTGTACTGTAACTAAGATGTATAAAACACTGTAACTTTGTGTATTGACCTGCCAAAAGCATTTGACAGTGTCAGCCATGAAATTTTATGCAACAAACTTGACAAATATGGAATTAAAGGCCCATTTTTGGACTTAATCAAATCTTATTTGACAAACAGAATCCAATATTTGATTGAAAATGACACCTTGGGGATAATTAAATCAGAACCAATTGTGATAAGAAAAGGTGTGCCGCAGGGATCCCATTAGGCCCATCACTATATATATACTGTACACAAATGAAATACCAAGTGTAGTTAATGAAGATATTGTTTTATATGCTGATATATCAGTCATTGTAAAAGAAAAAAATTCTCAGTTAGTCATGACAAAGACAACCAATGTGCTAGATGTATTAAACAATTTCCTCACAGCAAATGGCCTACTACTTAATATTGACAAAACTCAAATAATTCATATCGCAAATAGATCCTTGCCAGAGTTGAATACCTTCGAATATAAAAATCAAAATTTAAACATATGTAATCAGGTAAAATTTTTGGGACTGTTGATAAATAGGAGACTGGACTGGAAAAATCACATAGATTATTTATCAAAAATTATTGCAAAATATTGCTATGCATTGCGAATACTGTCGGAACATGTCTCGACCGAAGCCGCCCTCTCTGCATACCATGCTTATATTCAATCTAGGATAAAATATGGAATTATATTCTGGGGAAACTCTGTTGATATCTCTAGCATACTCATACTACAAAAAAAAATATATATAAGATGAAAAAAAACGATAGCTGTAGAGAAGCTTTTATCAGGTGCAAAATTTTAACTTTGATAAATCTCTATATATATATGAAGCAGTAGTATTTGTAACAGAAAATAAATCAGAACTTTTCAGTAACTGTAAAAAGGATCACGTATACAACACAAGAACAAAGAATGATCTTAGGAACGAGAAATGCAACTATACATACATACAGAGAAATGTCAAATATAGCGTTATAAACATTTACAATAAATTTCCCCTCACTCTAAGAAATCTTCCAGTTTCAACAATGAAATGTCGTTTGAAGAACTACCTCGTAGAAAAACCTTATTATAGCTTGCAGGAATTCTTAAATGATAGTATGCTAACTATATGAATGTTATTTATATATGTTTTATTTTATGTTTTTGTGTTAAAACTACGTGTGTGATAATATTGATTATGTATATAAAGCTTGTATTTATTTTTTATTACTGACATGTTCCACACTCCTCGGAGTTTATATGTGTACATTATATGTAACCGGAGCAAATAAAAGATCTATCTATCTATATCTATCTATCTAGCTATATAAATTCAACTCCCTCTCTCATTCAAGCATGCCCAGTAAATCGGACTCTTCCGCGTCATCGCCTCCATCTGATTCTTATGATTTGAAAGTTACATGTGTAGCTGACTCAAAAAACCAAGGTCATCAGTGGAGATGTCTCTTGTTGATATAGTTGTAATATTCCCATTCAAACTTTGTGTGCTGAATGATCAACACAGTGAACAATATGAAGAGGGTGACTTTTAATGAAAATATGAATATCATTCACCATATAGTAGCATGGAATTTTGCTCACAGACATGCAAGAAATGTGTATTGGGAATATGTAGCAATTGATCGAATGAGATTCCAGAGGAGAATACGTGAATCTGCAAACATAATTGATCAAATATTGGATGTTACATATAGACAAAATATAAAAAGTCAAAGATTTTGCGATTGAATAATACTTGGAATGATAGACGGATGATTATTATGATATAATGGAATTAAAAAAATTTGTAATGAAATATTGATATTGCCCCAGCTGCAGCAATATCATGTGCACATCAACCAAATAACGATATGTAGCCCCTGTGTCCATTTCATCACAAATTAAAAACCATTATTAATTGCTTCATCATCACCGCCAACTTGTTTCTCTACTTCTCCCATCTCATCGGTTTCGTCGTTCACAAGTACTTCTACTTGGACAAAGTTGTTGACATCAATAGATGCCAACATGTCTAAAACTACCACTTTACTTTCCATGATAAATAGTACTTGTCAAATTGAATACAATTCAAATTCTGATTTCTTCAGCTATGCTCACTCATATTTAAATGGTTCCAGACAGAGGGCGCCACCACCACTCCGCCTCAAATAGAATAGAATATCTCTCCTCCACTTCAATTATACTACAATCCTGGAAGGTATATAAGCCCTAAAAATTCTAACATGCATTCAGTATTGATCAGTATTGTGCTTATTGACAGTTCTTCAATTATATCATCATGCCGTTTACAAAACAGTGGGATTCTAAACCAAAAGTGTGTGTTTACCGATACAGAATAGGCGAAAACGTGATCTGTCACAATTGTCAAGGTGGCTGGGCAAAGGAGCATCTGAATCCATGCACCGGCCTCTGTAAGGAATGCATCAATAAAAATGCAGACACAATTCATAATAAGGCTACAGTAGCGCCACTTAAATCGCGCTGTATACGTTGTGATGAATATGCGGACAATTGTTGGAATAATTTATGAAGTTTGTGTCGAGAAAATTGGATGTTATACGAGCACAATGGATACTTATTTCCTAGTGAAAAAATTCATTTCCGGGAATGTTTCTGTCTCAGTCACAATCAACAATTGCACCGATTGGCTTTATATGGTCGTCGTATACCAACTTCCAACACTATAATAGAACCACAAAATAATGTATAGCATTTTATATGTATCATTGCTAATAAACTCTTATATACGTTGTCATGTTTCATTAAAAAGTGTTCACTATACCAATGTGCATAATCAAAGATTTATCAACATTATAAAACATATAAGTCTTCCGCTGTAATGTGAACGAAGCATTATCAACTAAACACATGCATAGAACGTTGAAGTGTCCAAAAAAAACATTAGTACCATTGTCTAAAGATATCTTTAGACAATGTTAGTACATACAGCGCAATTCTAAAGTGTTGCAACTTCCACTCGAGAGATGTCCTAGGCATTCACTTTTTGCATAGGTGACAAGACTAGTTGCCTAACTTTGGGTTTTCAATTTTCAACAGATTATGATAAGTAAGACTTAAAAAAGCATTTTTAAGTCTTACTTATCATAATCTGTTAAAAATTGAAAACCCAAAGTTAGGCATATATACATATATATATATATATATATATATATATATATATATATATATATATATATATATATATATATATATACTATGATATGTTAATTGGTAAATATATATTTTTTTATTATTTTAATAATTAATATGTTTTTGCACCGCGTTGGGCTCCATTTGTTGTGTACTGATGAATTTTTTAAAATATATAAAATATTGTAATATTTTTGCCTTGCGTTTTGGGTGCCTTTTTGTTATGAAATGAGATATTGAATAAAATATAAATTGTTTTTATATAATGAATGAAGCTAATAGTTTTCGTTATTCTTTAAGAGCCAAATTTATATGATATAAATAGATATTTCTGCCCTGTAATAATAATTGCCAGCGAACGTCACTGTTCTCTCGTCACGCTACCAACAATTATTATTTTTCCTTGCCACGGCTAGACAACAGCTGGTAGGCTCTTTTCTCAAAAGGTGGCCGGTTCAAAGCAATAGATACACTGCCACTGGTGACTAACTTCAGTTTATTGAATGATCTTTGTTATGTTAGTTGATCATTGTGAGAAAATAAACAACCAAATATCAAAAACAATTATCTCCTTTATTCAGGAAGACTTAAAATTACCTGGCCTACGAGAAATAACTTATTACTAGAGTGAATCAAACAAATATTCACGAATAATAATGATAAATCAGATCATGGATAGTTGAACAGAACCTAACTTTTCGTGAATGTAAAATTTTCTGTTATTGTTCAAAGTAAAGTGAACTAGCGTTCTTCGAATGTTATTTGTGAAATAGTTCTGGACCGGAAATACACTATGAAAGTTTGTATACCTGGTTGGAACTGTTGGTGTTCAAACTATACCATAAAACAGGATGTCTCCTCTGTTCATTCGCTGTCAGGACTGCAATACCAGTATCAGGAACGATATAGATGAGGAAATCAGCATCAGGATTCGTGGCTATATTATATCATTAAGGTAATATCTGTTTTTGTTTCCCAAATGATGGAATTATTCCATTTTATTATTAATAAAATTTGTGCGTGCTATTTGCTTGGAAATATTTTTTCATCTCCTCGAGGTTTTGTTTTTCTGTCGCTTAGATACATCTTTTTCCTGTTGTTTTCCTATTGGAAATTTTGAATTCGCGCACTAAATTGTCACTTTTCACTGTTTATATTTATCTTACTCAATTTATATATCGAGCTATTTTTCCATACTTATTACTATTTACAAATTCTAATAATAATTGCTTATGATACCCTCTCGTTGCTATTCTCTCACAATTTCTAACTTTACACCTGACCATTCCTGATTGGCTATTTTTCATAAAGACGTTTGCTGTTCTCTCATTGGCTACTTTTAGTTAGCTACAATTTCATGTACAGTGTGTTTCTAGTTTATAAATGTGTTGATTTCCTTTTATTCTTGCAAATTTTGTAAAATTTAGACTTTTAGTTGTCTTTTGAACAATTATGGGTTATGATAATTTTGACAGTGTATACAATTGATTGCTTTATCGTACTTTGACATTTTGTATCTATCCATATTATACAAAGGCTTATAAATAAATAGAACTTCAAAAGTTATTCAAAAAAAATCTCTTGGAACTAATAACTAATCAATAATTATTCTTTTTTGTGGTTTATTTCTTTTTAAAATATTTAACTGGTTTTTCATAACATAACAATAATATATTAAAATTTTATATATATATATATATATATATATATATATATATATATATATATATATATATATATATATATATATATTAAAATATATATATATATATATATATATATATATATATATATATATAGAAAATGTACACGGTCATTGTGAATCCGTGAAGCATATGAACGAGACGCAGTTTAGCCCGGAGTAACCTTGTTAGTCCCGATATCGGGCTCAACAAAGTATCACCCTGTATCTCTTCACTGGGTGATCAGAATTGAATGCAGATCATTTCCCCACGTTTTAGATCGGGACACACAATATACCATTTCCATAACCAACATACTTGATATAGTTCTTTGGTTCGAACTGTAGGGGGCGCTTTCCGTATATAGGGATATACACTGCAGAATTATATACTTCTTTGTGGAGCCCACAAACTTTTGTAGCGTTGTGTAGCCCTAAGTTTGGCAACATCGCAATGGCTGCCTTCATTAATGTAATATATATGAATTGCTGGATCCGTGATCTGTCCTAGCGCAAGGAGTAGTTCATAATTCAATATAAAAAATATTTATCGTTCATTTTTCAGATTAGGGAATTTGAGTTTGAAATAGTTACAATATTTGAAGATATATTTACCAATTCTTTTTCTAAGGGGAATTTTGTGCGATCAATCCATCTACATAAAGGATGGTTGGAAAAAAGTACAAAATAACCAATATTGGCTTAAAAGCCTTATTCTTCAGTTTTCATCGTAGATTTAATTTTTGTGCATCAAACGATAAAAATACATTTACACTGATGTAGACCATATAGGGAGACGGTCTACCAAGAATATTAGGCAAATATAATTTCCAACTGAGGAGCGATATAATGATTTCAACCATCTTGAAGATTGGATATCGAAAATCTCAACAATTTTTTGAGGCAAAGGAACTTTTTTATTGACTTTCTTGAAATTCAATTTTGCGGTCTTTTGAAAGTGAAATGTATAGAACTTTCCATGTTTTTTTTGTTATTAAGTCCACTCACATTATTGATAAAAAAGAGAAGTAAAGAACAGTTCACCTATACAAAATAGGTTGAACCATCTGAAATCATCACATTAAATTCAAGCCCAGATTAGTCTGTTGAGGAAAGAGATTCTGCATTGTAAACAGGGATTACTCTCATTAGTTCTAAATTGCGGAAAAATATATACACATAAAATTCCGGTTCATTAATTGATTTTTTCAATCTTAGAAAGCTGCACAATAGTGAAGTAAAAACTCGACAATATGTATCTTTCTGTTGGTAATTCAAAGATCTGGTTGAATGTTCAGTGGTACCATATGGGTACCATTGAAATATTCATTTGTTCTCTACAAAATCTGATTTTGTAATGCTTGATTGAAATTATCCCCTGTTTTATTTGGATAATAAAAAATATTACTATCGGGGGGTGCCTAGAGATCGATTGTGAATAAATGACAAAGAATTAAAATACAAGTAGTATATATTTCGTCCGATTGAATTAAAATATGCAGAAATATATGATGGAAAAAAATATATCGGGAAAGCTAGTTTCAGGAATAATCAGAGATAACAAAATTGAGCTTCTCAGGAAAGTAGGCAATTGTTTTATTTTGTGCATGATTTTCGAACATAGATATCTTGTGATGTGGGGAACGAATCAGAACCAAACAAAAACTGAACTATTTGCTAATGAGTACTTTATATTTTTTGGGGTATTTCAATCACATGGAACCACTAATTCACTTGGCATAAAAACTAAAAAATCTATATTTTCACAATTATTATTTCCATGGAAAACTGTCTAAGTTTTTATTATCTTTTGAGAATTGATATTAATGAAATATTGAACAGAAATTTATTATCCACTTTTTTCCTATTTTACTTCCTATTTTTTACTCCATATTTGACCCTGAATGGCAGTAACATTATGTTCTCATGAAGTTCTGATCGGTGCTATTTCATGAATTATTCATATAAATAATGTATATTATGCCGAATAGGATTCAATCATTCAGAAATACTTCCCGAAAATTCGGACCTGAAACAGTAATAGGTGTTTCTTTGTAGAGGAGAAAAACACAAGGAGTTGAATATTCCAGTTTCTGATGAAGGTACAGATTTTTTTTTGATTCTCCAAACTTTCAGAGAATTTTTCATCTATTGATATTTTATTGCAAAATTTTGGAGAAAAATATTCGTTTGGGAGTAAAACTTGAAATAATCGAAAAAACAGTTTTGGTTCAATATTTTTTTTCTCGGAATCATTTGCCGAATGATAATGGACAACCTCATTAAAAAAAATTATTATATATCACTTTTTTTTTGAGAATTAGCGCATCAACCACTAGAGTTATTAGCGCAACAATACATTACATTTAGGTTGAGTGGAACATATTGATATCTGGAGTGTTTCTTCCTGTCACTAGGTACCGCCAGTTGAAAGTTATCTTTTCCGGCGTACCTACAGATGTTATAAGCTGGATGATGATTTGTTTGTGTTGTGTCTCGCTTCGACCAGAGCTCTCCGGATCTCTGGCTGGTGACTACTCCGTACTGATGAGGGCCAAAAAAGCCTGAAACCGGTAAGCGGATTGTTAGGCGAACACGACATAGATTAAACATAATCGAGCTTATCAGAAAGAAATATTTGCAATCAATTTCCATTTATATGGAAGTTTGCATGGATTTTCAGGTGAATATCATTCAACGTTCTGCGTGGTATTTGCTAGGAAAGTAGTTGTTTTTCACCTGTGGTCTACCAATTGTATTCAATTTATATTGAATCTTTTGTGAAGATGACTTTGATACTTTATTTCTCTCATATTGATATCTGTTAAGAATGACATGATATTAATAACATTACAGTTTCTTCCCAAAGTTCCATGTAGATTTTGTGAATTTTGGTATTTGTTTCTTGCTTCTTGAAATTTGGGACATATTTCCAGGATATGTTTCACAGACACTGTTGTATTGCACACTTCACATATTGTTTGTTCAGAACGTGACAATAGGTAGTCGTGCGAAAATTTTGTGTGGCCCATACGTAGACGCAGAGATTTGTTTGATGTTTTCTCCATTTTGGAAGGTGACTCCAGGGTTTTACATATGGTTTTATTTGCGCCAGTTTTGAACTTGACTGCTGCCATTCTCTTTGCCATTCTTCAATTGCTTTACTTTTGACGAATGATTTCATGTCTGAATTGGTTGTTCTGGATATTATCTTCGATTGATGGTCGTTTATTGCTTCTTTGGCTGCTATGTCTACTCTCTCATTACCAGCAATCCCAATATGAGAGGGGGCCCACATCATGATAACTTTTTTCCTGAGTTCTCAGATACATTGTTGTTCGTTTTCCATCATAAGTAAGATTTGGTTGTCTGTGTTTATTTGTTGCATACCCTCAAGTGCGCTCAAAGAGTCTGATATGATTAGAAAATTTTTCATCGGGGTGATTCTTCACGAAATGTAATGGTTGTAATATAGCAAAAAGTTCAGCGGTGTATATACTCGATGATTGGGTTAGTTTGAATTTCAATGTTCCATTAGGTGTTACTAGAGCTGCGCCAACTCCCTGTTCTGTTTTTGAGGCGTCGGTATACAGTGCTACATTGTTTTGATATTCAGTCAATTTGTGATGGAAGAGGTTTAATAAAATTTGGGGAGGCGTTTCATTTTTGTTGAAAGCGGATATGGTGAGGTCACATGTAGGGACATTGATCAGCCAAGGAGGAAAGGAGGTAATACAATTCGAGAATACTGGAAGGAGGGTGAGTTCTAGACTCTGTGAGAGCTTATTGATTCTTTAGTAGAAAGCAGGGGCTGTTTTCGGGTGTCCTGTGAAATTTTGTTTGAAACGACTCGAGAAAACGTTATCAAAGGTTGGATGCATTGGTTTGGCAGCAATTGAAGAAGCGTATGAGAGACTTAGGTGTTGTCGACGGTATCTTGAAGGGGGTTCGCTGGCTTCGCAGCAAATACTCTCTATTGGGCTTGTGCGGTGAGCACCTAATGCTAATCGTAGTGCTGAATTGTGAATGACGTCAAGTTTGCGTAATGTAGATTGGCCTGTTGCTTAAAGGAACTCCTTCATTGACTTTTAGAATTTGACTCTATTGTCAGATCATTCAATATTTTTCCTTACTTGAACTCCCCTGAATGGGTTTCAATCTTGGAGTATATAAGTAAACAATTACCACAGATGATTTTCGAACAAAAATCTTATATGAAATGAGTTTTCGAGTTAAATGAAATGATTTTTCTATGATATATTTCACCAAGCATAATGTTTGATGCGATATTATACACTAATGAAAATGGTAGCTTTTGGTGGTGGCACTTTCTTCTTGCAAATTTAAATTGTGTTAATATTGTTTTTCTCAATATTGTACACACAGTGGAAAAACTCATTTATAGTTATGATTTTTGAACCCGTAAAATGGAAAAGTCACCTGAATGAAAAACACATTCATTATAAGAACACATTTATTGAATTTGAATTTATTGAATATTTGAATTATTAAAACAATTCAGACTGAAATAAAATATTGATTTGTTTGAAAATATGAACAGGATGTTCATAAAATCAAATGTTGAATCATCTGCGACTGAAAGATAAACTCAAGTCACTATCTTCCATCGTTCAAGATAACCTCTTGTGAGGTATCCATGTTGAAAAGGGAAATATTCTCAATTGAATATTCAATAAAAATATTTTTCTGTGAATCAAAAAATCCACGATAAAAATTAATTTATTTTCGTGAATGACTAACAGAAAACAACTACTTCCCCGACTGAAGCCACACTGGACATTGAACAACATCTGATAGATATTCTAAAAAGACCCTAACTGAAAAGAAAAAATCTGAAATTCAAAATTTGCCTTTTCATTGAGATGATTATTTGATTTTATATTTCAGTCTTGATAAGGAACTCATAGAGATGAATGAGGCGGAAAACAATGTTTTCCAAAAGAGAGAACTCACCAGAAATCATTTGTAATATTGACGCGAGAGAGGCATCGCATTCACTAGATCTTCAATACATTTTTATCGACGAAAATCTATTTTACGCTTTCACGATCATCAGGAAGACCGGAAGAAATATGAAACACATTTTTGGAAGCAATCTCACTTTGCAAAGATGGAAAGTTAGAGACATTTCTTTCGGAGAAACACTTTGAAATCAATGTTTTTTGTCAATAAAACCTGTTATGGGGTATGATAGATTGATTTGTTTGAAAATATTAACAGGATATTCATAAAATTAGATGTGGAATCATCTGCGACTGAAAGATAAACTTATCACTATCTTCCATCGTTCAAGATAACCTCTTGTGGGAGTACTCATGTTGTAAAGGGAAAAACACTCTCAAATGAATATTGAACGGAAATATTTTTCTGTGAATAGAAAAATCCACGATAACATGTAAGTTATTTTTTGTGAATGTCTAACAGAAAACAACTACTTCCCTGGTCGAAACCACGCAGGGCATTGAACTACATCTGATATATATTCTGAAAAGACTCTCAAAAGAAAAATCTGAAATTTAAAATTTGCTTTTTTACTCATGTTGAAAAAAGAAACACTCTCAAATGAATATTGAATGGAAATATTTATCTGTGAATAGAAAAATCCACGAAAAAAATTAAGTTATTTTTTGTGAATGTCTAACAGAAAACAACTACTTTCGGCGAAACCACGCTGGGCATTGAACTACATCTGATAGATATTCTGAAAAGACTTCTCAGAAAAAAAAAATCTAAAATTTAAAATTTGTTTTTTTTATTAACATAGTTATTTGATTTTCTATTCGGGCTCAATTAAAAACTCATATAGATGAATGAGGCATAGAAAAATGTTTTCCAAAAGAGGTACTCACCAGAAATCTTTTTATAGCATCGATGCAAGAGGGCATGTATTAAATAGGCCTTCAATACATTTTTGTTGACGAAAACCCTATTTCATAGTTCCACGATTATCAGGAAGCCCGAAAGAAATGGAAAACACATTTTTCAGAAGCAATCCCAAATTAAAACATATTATGGTATATGATAGATTGATTTGCTTGAAAATATGAACAGGCTGTTCATAAAATCAGATGTGGAATCATATGCGAGTGAAAGATAAACTTTAGTCACTATCTTCAATCGTTTTGTAGTACAAGAGCTGATGATATATTTTTCCGAATTATCTGAGCAATATGCAGACTCATTTAAAGAAGTGAAGGATAGGTATATAGGAGTGTACCCTTGTTGAACATTAAAAGGAAAAATACTCTGTTGCCTAGTCTGATCAATATTCAATTAATTTACGTTTTATCGAAGTAATATCATATGTGCTAGGGTTTTATCATAATTTTTTTTGGAAATTTTACGATTAAATCCTCTAGCACGATGATATTGGTAGGAATATTTCCCAAATAACTTTTTGAAATGGGATAAAATTATCACAATTCATGTTATATCTTGAATTCTCAACAGGGAAAATTACAAAAATTCTTCTCGTTCCAAAAATTGAAGGAATTGTGTGTCTGTTTCTAAATGCTTGACCCTCGACTGATGTGGCCATTCCATAGTTATCTTTGGTCAATCTATCTTTCCAACAATTAATTTGAGAATATCGAAATTCATTCAGCTATTTTTAGTTTCGTAAATAAAAATCTATTTTCTCAAAGAACTGCTGTGCTATTTGTTCATTTTTATTGCATACTTGGGAGTGTTTATCCACCCATACACTGAACACTGAAATATGTATGTCTCCATTTGTAACGAATACTCAAATTCCAGTTGGAAAGGGAAACATTCTCAATTGAATATTGATAGAAAGATTTTTTTGTGAATTGAAAAATCCACGATTAAAATGAAGTTATTTTTTGTGAATGTCTAACAGAAAACAACTACTTCCCCGGATATCAATATTCAATTGAGAATGTTTCCCCTTTTTAACAAAATTCCCCACAAGAGGTTATCTTGCGATGGAAGATAGTGACTAAAGTTTATCTTTCAGTAGATGATTCCACATCTATTTTATGAACATCCTGTTTTTATTTTCAACAAATCAACTCAAATTCAATTTTATGATCCCAACTTGAAAAATAACGAAACCCCATAAGATTTCCAACCCTATATCACCCTTTAGGTTGGATTTCGGAAAACACTGAAAAATGTATTTATGTATTTGTAACAAAAGACCTATAATTCCAATATTCATGAACTCCCTTCAAAACTAACGGTACTCCTATACAAACTTTCAACCTCACTAACCTAACCCTAACCTTTAGTGTTGAATTTTAAAAATCCTGAAATTTGTGATTTATATTTAAAAGATAAGCCAAAATACCAATTTCCTTGACTTTCACACCTCTTCTCCCTCCTCCCTCTAAGGATGGAATAAGAATACGCTGAGGTTTATATGAAATACTTCATAATTCTCACATATCTAGTTTCTCCAGATACGAGAGTTTTCCTGAACCTGACGAAAAATCCACATTTTGGAGCTATTAGGTTTCCTCATACGATAATTAACCTGATAATACAAAAAAATATATTCATCAACTTCAAATCGGTCGCTTATTATTAAACATAAACATTATACTGAATATGAATTATGTGCTCACCTTTTGCCTTTTCTCAAGTTATAATTTTGAAGGGTCATGACAATCTGTTTCTCCTCTGCTGGACATTTCCATAAGTCACCGCGGCTCACTGATTTGAAATCCCTAATAAATATTTTGAACTGGAAAACGCACGAGGCAGTAGAGGCAACGCCGCCGGGACACACAGAGGCCGTTCTAATATAGGCAATATCGTTTGGGATTCATAGCGTAGAAAGCATAATTGGCTCTACAACGTTTCAAAGGGTATACAAATGTTTAAATATTGAAATTTTTACCCCTCTAAGTGTGCTTCGACGAGAAATTATGGAATGATGTCATTGCACTGGAATATAACTCTTCGCCCATTCTGAAAAAAGTGCGGGTTCAAAAGCGACCGTTCATTTATTAGACTTACAAGCTACCGTGTACAACTTTTTATATATAAATTTTGGGTTTCATATAATAACCACTTTTGTTCTTCCAAAACCCATTTTGGAGTTTGCTGATATATATATATATATATATATATATACAGTAAAACCGAATATAACGACAGATCGGTTATAACAACCGAATGGCAAGGTCCAGGCCGAATCTATATAAACTAATAAGTACACATACCGCCTATAACGAGCTCGGAAACGGACATATACTAAAACACGGAACTTTATCGATATTCCGGCTATACGACCAACCGTTTACCTATTCCAGCAAAACAAAACATTACGAACAATTTTCACCTTTATATTAATAATATGAAGGAATATTTTGCTATAGAACCTCTTTTCCGCTCTTTGCCATTTGTTTTACTACTTATTCAGTGCTTATTGACCGCGTGAATTACAGGTTGATTTTAAAACTTTTGGTTCAGATCGTGTGTTTTACGCGTTACTATGTCCAAAAAGAAATAGGAAAGTCTTTAATATTGAAAAAAAAATCACATCTTATTTTGGATATTAAAAAATGGCGAGTCAAATAGTGAAATTGAAAAGGGAATGTGGAGTCTCACACTCTACGATATCAACGATTTGGAAGGATAGAGATAAAATAAAGGTACTTTTCGAGAACAAATCTTTGAAAATTAAACGATCGAGGACATCTGAACATAAAGTTATTTGAAAACAAGTTCATATGCATAACCTATCCCCATACTACAAACAGACATAATATATACATACATTCTTGTGTATATTGCTTATAACAACTATCGGATATAACGGATATATATATATATATACAGATATATATATATATATATATATATATATATATATATATATATATATATATATATATATTTATAAATTCAAAACACATTTTTGGAGTTTGCTGATATATATATATATATATATATATATATATATATTTATAAAAAAACCCATTTTTGGAGTTTGCTGATATATATATATATATATATATATATATTTATTAAAACCCATTTTGGGTTTGCTGATATATATATATATATATCAGAAACTCCAAAATAGTTTTAAAAGATTGGTTATTAGTATGAAACCCAAAATTTTACTTTATGGGCTGGATAAATTTTCATAATCTAAGGAATCCAGTGGCGCATAGTGTATATGCATAGGACTCCCCACGGGTGTGAATTAAGTTATCCACAACCACAAAATACACTGAGAAAAATGTAACTCGGATCTGTTTCTCGTTAAAATGACAATGGAGGGCTTATTTCAGTAAACGATCAAATTCTCTAGGTTGATAAATGTGAGAAATGATATTTAGAATGCGTTGTCCCCGGGGACGGGGGTGTAATCAAGGTGGAAATGTTGAAAAAACTAAATATACATTCAAACGGCACTGTAGGGGTATTTTAGTTTGCAGAATCAAATTCAGGAGATTGAAATACATAGCACCTGATATATGAAATCATTTGTCGCCCCGTCGGAGGGTGAGTTTTGGGGTGAAAATATTGTAAAAAATAAAAATTCAAACTAAACAGCAGTGTAGAGTTTTCTAGTATGCAGAATCAAATTCCGGAGGTCAAAATACATAGCACCTGATATATGAAATCATTTGTTGCCCCGTCGGAGGGTGAGTTTTGGGGGTGAGAATATTGAAAAAAAATCAATATTCAGTATAAACGACGGTGTAGAGTTTTCTAGTATGCAAGAAATCGAATTCAGGAGGTCGAAATACATATAGTTTTCCCAATATCAATTACAGAAGCATAAAAAGTCTTGCGGCGAAATCCTGTGAGCAGTGGCGAAATAACTAATTTTATGTAGATAGTTTAATATCCTAAAACGTATTTCGATCGGCACACACAAGACCACAGACGCTACTGGTTTTAATCTTTCAGAGCTATTAAATCACAAATATAACGCGTGATTTATGACCTCCCATCGTATGAACACACCTGCCAGCATTGATGTCAGACTTGATTGGCCCAGACGAATCGGTTTGTAGAACAGACAGCGTCACTCAAGTCCGTTGACCAGCGGGCTCTTTGTGCCGACGGAGACTGTATACAAGTAGTAAAGATTATTTTTTGTTCCGTTTCTTCCCATATATGCTGCGTGTTAGCGAAGAGTTTTTATTTGCTCCTAGAAAACTCTACACCGTCGTTTAAAAATAAATACTGTTTTTTTCTCACCCCAAAACTCACCCTCCGACGGGGCGACAAATGATTTCATATATCAGGTGGTATGTATTTCGACCTCCTGAATTCGATTCTGCATACTAGAAAACTCTACACCGTCGTTTAAACTAAATATTGATTTTTTTCAATATTCTCACCCCCAAAACTCACCCTCCGACGGGGCGACAAATGATTTCATATATCAGGTGGTATGTATTTCGACCTCCTGAATTCGATTCTGCATACTAGAAAACTCTACACCGTCGTTTAAACTAAATATTGATTTTTTTTCAATATTCTCACCCCCAAAACTCACCCTCCGACGGGGCGACAAATGATTTCATATACCAGGCGGTATGTATTTCGACCTCCTGAATTCGATTCTGCATACTAGAAAACTCTACACCGTCGTTTAAACTAAATATTGATTTTTTCAATATTCTCACCCCCAAAACTCACCCTCCGACGGGGCGACAAATGATTCCATATATCAGGTGGGATGTATTTCGACCTCCGAATTCGATTCTGCATACTAGAAAACTCTACCCGTCGTTTAAACTAAATATTGATTTTTCAATATTCTCACCCCAAAACTCACCCGACGGGGCGACAAATGATTTCATATATCAGGTGGTATGTATTTCGACCTCCTGAATTCGATTCTGCTACTAGAAACTCTACACCGTCGTTTAACTAAATATTGATTTTTTCAATATTCTCACCCCCAAAACTCACCCTCCGACGGGGCGACAAATGATTTCATATATCAGGTGGTATGTATTTCGACCTCCCAATTCGATTCAGCATGCTAAAAACTCTACCCGTCGTTTAAACTAAATACTGATTTTTTTCAATATTCTCACCCCCAAAACTCACCCTCCGACGGGGCGACAAATGATTTCATATATCAGGTGGTATGTATTTCGACCTCCTGAATTCGATTCTGCATACTAGAAAACTCTAGACCGTCGTTTAAACTAAAATATTGATTTTCTCAATATTCTCCACCCCAAAACTCACCCTCCGACGGGGCGACAAATGATTTATATATCAGGTGGTATGTATTTCAACTGAATTCGATTCGCATACTAAAACTCTACACCCGTCGTTTAAACTGAATATTGATTTTTTCAATATTCTCACCCCAAAACTCGCCCTCCGACTGGGCGACAAATGATTTCTATATCAGGTGGTTGTATTTCGACCTCCTAATTCGATTCTGCATACTAGAAACTCTACCCGTCTTTAAACTAAAATTGATTTTTTCAATATCTCACCCCCAAAACTCACCCTCTGACGGGGACAAATGATTTCATATATCGGTGGTATGTATTTCGACCTCCTGATTCGATTCTGCATCTAGAAAACTCTACACCGTCGTTTTAAACTAAATATTGATTTTTCAATATTCTCACCCCAAAACTCACCCTCCGACGGGGCGACAAATGATTTCATATATCAGGTGGTATGTATTTCGACCTCCTGAATTCGATTCTGCATACTGAAAACTCTACCGTCGTTTAAACAAATATTGGATTTTTCAATATTCTCACCCCAAAAAATCACACTCCGGCCGGGCGGCAAATGATTTCATATATCGGTGGAATGTATTTCGACCTCCTGAATTCGATTCTGCATCTAGAAACTCTACACCGTGTTTTTAAACTAAATTTGATTTTTCAATATTCTCTCCCCCCCCCTCCCGGAGGGGCGACAAATGATTTCATATATCAGGTGCTATGTATTTTGACCTCCCGGAATTTGATTTTTTCTACTAGAAAAACCCCCCGTCGTTTTTAAAATAAAAAATCGATTTTTTTTTCAATATTCTCACCCCAAACTCACCCTCCGGCGGGGGACAAATGATTTCCCTATATCCAGGTTTCTATGTAGACCTCCGGAATTTGATTCTGCATCTAAAACTCTAAAACTGTTGTTTAATTAGAATTTTGATTTTTACATTATTTCCACCCCAAACTCACCTCCCACAGGATTTTGCATATAAAAACTCTACACCGTGTTCAAACTGAATATTGATTTTTTCAATTTTACCTCCAAAACTACCCTCCGGGGGGACAAATGATTTCAAAATATCAGGTGGTATGTATTTGACCCCCCTGAATTCGATTCTGCATCTGAAAACTCTACCCGTCGTTTTAAACTGAATATTGTTTTTTTCAATTTCTCCCCAAAACTCACCCTCTGGCGGGGAAAATGATTTCATATATCAGGTGGGGAAAGTATTTCGACCTCCTGAATTCGATTCTGCATACTAGAAAACTCTACAACGTCGTTTTAAACAAATATTGATTTTTTTCAATATTCTCACCCCCAAAACTCACCCCCAACGGGGCGACAAATGATTTCATATATCAGGTGGTATGTATTTCACCTCCTGAATTGATTCTGGATACTAAAAATCCTAACCGTCGTTTAAACTAAATATTGATTTTTTTTTAATATTCTCACCCCAAACTCACCCTCCCACGGGGCGACAAATGATTTCATATATCGGGTGCTATGTATTTTGACCTCCGATTTGATTCTGCATACTGAAAACTCTACACTGTTGTTTTTTGAATTTTTTATTTTTTCAACTTTACCCCCAAAACTCACCCTCCGACGGGATTTTGCATACTAGAAAACTCTACACCGTCGTTTAAACTGAATAATTTTTTTTTCAATATTCTCACCTCCAAAACTCACCCTTTGGGGGCGACAAATGATTTCATATATCAGGTGCTATGTATTTTTGACCTCCGGAATTTGATTCTTTCATACTAAGAAAACTCTACACTGCTGTTTAATTTGGATTTTGAATTTTTTACAACATTTCCACCCCCAAAACTCACCCTCCGACGGGGCGACAAATGATTTCATATATCAGGTGGTATGTATTTCGACCTCCTAAATTCGATTTTGCATACTAAAATACTCTACAGTGCCGTTTGAATGTATATTTAATTTTTTTAACATTTCCACCCCGATTACACCCCCGTCACCGAGGACAACGCATTCTAAATATCATTTCTCACATTTATCAACCTACAGAATTTGATCGTTTACTGAAATAAGCCTCCATTGTCATTTTAACGAAACAGATCAGAGTTACATTTTTTCTCAGTGTATTTTGTGGTTGTGGATAACTTCACACCGTGGACTCCCTGACTTGGAATTTAAAATGTATCCCATTTCCGCGGGTGGAAGGGTGGGTGTCAGAGAAATGGAATATATTTTAAGTTCCAATTGGGGCCAATTTTCTTCATGCTCCAATTATTTTAATCCCTTTAATCCCTTTTAAATTTTTTTTTGTGGGATGAATATTCCAAATGATGTTTTTTATCTGATTTGGATCAGTCTGTGAATATTGTTTTATAATTAGGCCACTTATTTTTTTATTATGCTCATAAATTTGATGTTATTGTTGCTAAATATTTTATCAGTTTTTTCCAAATCCTATATTTTTGATGATGTCAAAATTGTAGTGATACATATCTGATGGAAATGAGAATATATGATTATCGTTCAAAAAAGAGTATTTGATTGAAAGGGGATTCAGGGATTCTATGATTGCTGCAATAATATGCTTTTTTTAATATAATTCCTTTATTTAGTTATATGAACTAATACAAATGATCATTTAAATAATACACATTAAATTTGGTCATATAAAATAAAACTAATAATAGACATGTCACTCATAAAACTACATTAAAATTTGGTCATATAAAATAAAAGTAAAACCAATACAGCCATTCCACTCATAAAACTAACACATTAAAATCAGTTGAAGAGAAGGGAGAAACATAAGTATACCTGTCAGAATATAGAAATAGAATTACTAAGAAAAATTATTTTTCAAGCTCTAGCACTGGAGAGAGTGAAGAAAAATTTTCTTCTTCTGTTTGAACTTGTTCAAGGAATCTGAGGATTTGATTTCTAGGAGCAGCTGATTGAATCTCTTCAGGCCTTTGAAAAATACAGATGTTTGTGTATGACTCTTTGCCACCAGTGGAATGTGGAAATCATTTCGTGATCTTGTATTGTGGGTATGCACATCAGAATTGTAATTAACAATATTTCTCAAATAACTTGGAGCAGTACCTGATTTGATCTTGAATATAAATATTAGAGTATTATACTCAAAGAAGTCATCTATTGACAACCACTGCATTTCCTTTAACATATGCCCAATGTGTGTTCTCTTTGAGCATGTAGATGATTCTATACTCGATTTTGAAGTTTCCTAAATCTGGACATTTCATTTTGATTGAGCAGGTAAAGTAGGTAAAATGAGGTAATATTAGGGTATTGAACAGAATAGTTTTGGCCCATCTTGTCAGAAAAGTAGAACATCTTTGTAAGTAGTTGATTTTATATGAAATGATTTTGATTAAATTGTTTGAGCTGTCTATCTATAATTACTCATAAATATTTAAATTTCTGTACCATTTCAATTGACTCGTCACTTACAGTAATATTTAGCTGACTCTCGCAAAACAATCTGTAATTATTTTCGTTGCTGATTATCATAAATTTGGTTTTTCGTATGTTTATCTTCAATTGGTTAGACAAACACCACTTATTGATATTTTTCAAAGTAGTGTTAAGTGTTGTTACCAACTCTTCATTATCTAAACATGTATAATATATGAGGGTATCATCGGCGAATAGATGTATGGAACAATGTCCAGCTGCACTCACTATGTCGTCAACATATAAAAGAAATAACAGTGGACCTAAAACACTACCCTGTGGAACCCCTAAGTCATTTTCGATTTCAAGAGACATCATTTTATTCATTGTTACTTTTTGTTTCCTATTTATTAAGTAATTATTGATCCACTCCAAAGCTCTACCTTTCACTCCAATACTCTCTATCTTTTTTAATAATCTCCCCCTATCTACTGTTTCAAACGCCCTTTTTAAATCTAAAAACACCGCCCCTGTAACAAGATTCTTATCTAAATTACTCTTCCAGTCGTTCAAAACACATTGTATTGCAGTTTCACAGCTATATTTCCCTCGAAATCCTGATTGCACACAGTTTATAATGTTGTTTGTCTCTACAAACTCTAATAGTTGTTCATATACTACTTTCTCTATAATCTTCTCAGGACAACTGAGCATATTGATGGGACCAAGTCAATGGCTCTGTGAGGTTGCTTACTTTTGGGACTGGCACAATAATTGATATTTTTAGTTCATCTGTACTTGCATACTGAAAGAGATGTGTTTATTAAATTAACAAGTGGCAGAGCTAAGTTATTAAAACATTTCTTTATAATTTCTATGTCTATGTCATCTGAGCCTTTTTTATTTGGAAGGTTAAAAACAATGTGTTTCAGTTCATCTGTAGTAATAAGCTTAAAGTCTTCTAAGAATATGTTCTGATGTCTAGGTAAAACAGGAAAATCTGGACCAGAATCATCAATGTTGTTAATAATTGTTTTTATTATTTTATTTATTTATTATTAATGGTGGATTTATTTGAAGGAAGTGCTGCAATCTCTTTAAATTCCCGAATTTTCTTTGTAATTGGATTGTGTTTGATAGATAATTGTTTTGATATGAAAGAGAGAGAGAGAGAGATAACATTATGTTTGATTTCTATGGGGCGTTGATTTGCCTCAACTAGAATAGTATTGTTGGGGGATGTTTTCATTAATCCCATGCAAATTCTAAGAGATTTACTCTGTAGACTAGCTAATTTTTTTAGATTATTTTTACTGGTATTTCCGTATATTAGCAGAGATAATTCTATTCTTGAGGCTATTAGAGCATTATGTATGGTTATCGTGATTTTTTGATCAGCACCCCAACTTACCTTTGCAAGGTATCTGAAAATATTCATGATTTTATTACATTTTGAAATTACTTCTGTAACATGAGGTTTCCATGTCAGTTTTCTACCCAATATTAACCTAACATTCTGGAATTGTTCCACTTGATTAATTTTACATTTTGATTGTTGAAGATCTAACTTTTCTTGTTGATGAGATTTGGAGAATATGATGCATTTTGATTTTACCTCTGAAATAGTAAACGGGGGGAATCTATCCAATTTTCCAACGAGATCATTGCTCTATCTATATGGTGATTTGCAAATTAATAAACTTATGAGATTAATAGATGGTTATGTCGTCTGCTATTGTACATAACTACAATGAGGAGAAATGGCATCCCATAATGAAGCTGTATAAATGTTAAATAAGATTGGACTAAGAACCGAACCCTGTAATAATTCCCAACCATGATTTCCTAGGTCCCCAAATATTGAAGTTATTATCTCTGATATAAATAGTATTTTCTTTAATCAGGTCATAAATAATGCTTACCACATTTTTGTTTATCCTAGTTCAATAAGAGAATTTATAAAATTTCAGGGATGACATTGTCATACTGCTGAGTGTATGTCTAAAAATATACTATCGTCTTTTCTTTCCTTAATTCTGCTATTTTTAAATCTAGATAAAAATTAAAAAGGGATTCTGTAGTTCCTTTCCCTTTTCTGAATCCATATTGGTTAATTGGGAGGCAGTTATTGAATTCAATCCACCATTTTAGGCTGGAACTTTGTTAGTGCTTCAAAGAGTTTTTTTATGCAGGGATATTACGGCTATTGGTCTATAATTATTAGTATCATTTGAATTTTTGCTTTGCTTTAATATAGGAATTAAAATTATTTCCTTCCACTCATTTGGAGGGTCAATTTTATTTACCCAAATTGTTGTATAAGTTTACCAGCCATGTAAATGCATGTTTTGGTAAATTTTTTATCATTTTATATGTGATGTTGTCTTTGCCTGGGGAAGAATCTTTCATTCTTTCTAGAGTGCTTCTCACCTCATTTTCTGTGAATATATAATTTATGTCTTCGTTTGATTCTATATTTTCTATGATGACTAATTGATTCTGGACGTTAACTGGACAACATTTGTTGAGAAGCGCCTCGTAAAAATTTTTAGAGTCTTTTTTAAATATTTCCGGATGATGGTTTCTGTGAAAAGGACTAGAGAAGATTTTAATTTTTTTCACACCATGGATATATCCGATTTTCTTGAGAGAGATTCTGTAAAAAATTTAAATGATTTGGATTTCTTTTTTTTGAATATTTTCCTGGATTTAAGTTCTATGTAATTCTGCTGATTAGAATTTTCTTTGTATTCCTTAAATTTTTTTTTTTTTTTATAATTTCCAGGCATTCTTTGTCCCGCCATGGGGGTGTTGATACCTTTGAAAATTTGCGATTGTTATCTATTTTAGGAGCACTCTGTTCTTTACCTTGATTTACTGCAAAAATGAATTGATCGTAAGAGTTTATTGCTATAGTTTCTATTATCTGCTCAAACTTTATCCAATCAATTTTATGACGATTGTATCTTATATCTGAATTAGGCATCGACTGACTATGAATTTCCTCTGTTAGAGACATTCGAACTTCCATAAGTATGGAAAAATTATCTGATCCAAAAGTGTAGTCTGCAGTTGTGCAGTAACAACTTCATGAAATATTGTTGGGGATGTAATCATGAGATCTATGACGCTTATAGATTTCAGAGCTAACACCGTAGGTTGCATGTCATTATTAATTATCATCTCTCCCTCCTCTATTATCGAATTTAATTCTATTCCACCTCAGTTATTATACGAATTTCCCCAATTCTTGTGATGGCAGTTGTCCCCACATATAATAAACTTTTCGTATCTTGTGAATTGTTTCCAAAAATTTGAATCTACTGAAATGTCAGGTGGGATGTAAATAGAAATTATATGAATGTCTTTAATTTGTATTCCAATTAAGTTTATTCTGTTAGGTATTTGAAAGTTATTTGAGGAAACCTCAAACCTAATTCCGTTTTTTATTAGGATCCCTGTTTCCCCTTTTCCATCATCTCTCTTGTGAGAAATGGATCTGTAGTGTTTGATGATTAATTCCGAATTTGGTTTAGCCCAAATTTCGGATAAGCATATTATGTCCGGATTGTTTGTATCAATAATATTGAGTAAGTTTGATTTATTTGAATTGAAACTTCTAATGTTCTCCACTGATGTTTTTTAAAAAGGTTTTCCCTGAAAATGTAATATTGTTATAAAATGGAACTAGTTCCTTTATGATTTCAAGAAAAATTTGTGGGTATTTTTTACATACTGATCTAAACATTTTTTGCCTTGTAAACTCCACTGTGTAGAGTTTCCAAGAGAAAATTTATATATAGGAGTACTAGTTGAGGCTTCTCTGTTGTGACCATCCTGTTGAATCAAACATTGTTTATGCTCATCTTCATACCCTCTTTTAAATGGTCTGTGTTCTATGTTTTTATTTTTTAAGTTATCTGAACTGCAAATTGAGTTGAAATTTCTGGTAATTTTATTGTATGTTTGAGAATTTTTTGAACTATTTCTTGATATTGGTGACTGATTATCGATATATGAATTATTGATTTCAGGTAGTACAGGAAAATCGCTTACGTTGAAGTTGTGATGATTATTTGATTGATTTTTATTATTGTTATATGATGGAATTAACTGAGATGCTTCATAAAATGTTAGATTTCTTTCCCCCATAATTTCTTTTATCCTTTTTTGTCGGGTGAATTCAGGACTTATTCGATTTTTGAAATTTGTTCTCCATTACAATATAAACAAGATATTTGCTCTTTGGTGAAGTTTTCTTTTTCAACTAAAAATAATTAAATCAATGAAAGCGAACTTATTTTATACATTTTAGTACACAGCTTAAATTAAAGCTTGTCTTTAAAAAGTTTTTTAATAGTTATTTTATTTTTTGCTCTAGTTAGTTCGCCTTAATCTGTTCATTTCTAATAGAGCATCATTATTACAAGGTCTCTTTCCTGTAAGTTTTGAGCTGAAAAAAATCATGATCTCCGACCCCAAAAACCACAGACCAATTTTGAATAAAATATGACCATAATCAGAAAACTCGTCCTCCATCTTGGGGCCGCATCTTAAATTCATAAATTTGGAAAAAAATTCAAAATTTCCGTTTGTTCAATTATTCCTTGAAACCAAAACAACATCACATTCTCCGAGTGGAGTAAAATTTGATGGATCATGATATATTTGATTTCAAATACCATTTAAATAGCTAAATAATTACAAAATAATTTATATTTGAGAAATAGTAAGAGATAGGTATAAGGACATGTCCAATATATAATGTTAATATTTTTCAGTAAAATAAAAAATGGAATCATATCCACATAATTTTCTACTTAAAATTATTATTTGCAAATACATTTATATCTTTTGGTTCTCCCTATACATCTAATAAGCCATCGAGTTTGAAATAGATTTCTGAAAAAATAAAATGCAAATTTGCCTAATTTCGAAGGAGATATGTCCTTCTATTTGGGATCTCTAATTACAATAGGGATATCAAGAACTATAGTCTATGAGGCTATATTTGCCATAGCAGCCAGTATCTTATCAAAAACTCACCTTGCAGTGCAGTGCTTTCTGGACTGGAGGTTCCTGAGGATGTTTTCTCTCCAAATGCCTGGCAAGCTTGGTTTGCAATGTTTTGCAAAAAACACAGAAATGTTGAATATTTAGAATTCTTTTGTCCATTTTCCAATACTAAAATAATCATTAAATTATTTGAATCAAATGTTTACTTTAAAATAAGGGTATTTCCAAAATTATGAATTAATTTGCAATGAGCATACCAAAAAAGCCTTGAATAATTCCAGAATCAAATGACCTAAAATATCAATATTCCCATATTTTGTCCAGTTTGAAAAAATATAGGCTCTTAAGGTAAATATCTAGTTACATCACACATGCACTCTGAATATGGTGAAAATACTTTTCTAACGTGTTATTGCCTCCTGAACACGAATCCGGAAGAAAAATGCGGCAGTCTCATACCGTTCCCGAGTTACAGCACTTTTTAAAAATGAAACTAAACTCATTTTCAAGCACCGTTTTCTCGCACAAAAACCTAATGGTCCTTTTTAACCAGCATATACAATACACCTAAATAACTTATTTTCGGCACAACTTTGCACAAAATATCGTCGTTTTTATCGAAAAAATCCTCCTTACAAAGTTGCAAATGAACAATTTTTGTTCCTTTGACACGAGACATTTAGTAACTTTGCCTCATTTTTCATGTTGGTAATAAATGAATCACCGCCAACTTTTCGTATTCAAATGTGAGCAATAGTTTCTCCTTCATTTATATGTGCAATTGTTGTGGGCGGTGATTCACTTATTGCCAACATGAAAAATGAGGCAAAGTTACTAAATGTCTTGAGTCAAAGGAACGAAAATTGTTCATTTGCAACTTTGTAAGGAGAATTTTTTCGATAAAAACGACGATATTTTGTGCAAAGTTGTGCCGAAAATAAGTGATTTAGGATGTATTGTATATGCTGGTTAAAAGAAGGAGGCATTTTGAGTGATTTTTGTGTCATTTTAAAAAAGTGCTGTAACTCGGGAACGGTTTGAGACCGCCGCATTTTTATTCCGGATTCGTGTTCAGGAGGCAAAAACACGTAAGAAAAGTATTTTCCTCATATTCAGAGTGCATATGTGTGATGTAACTAGATATTTACCGGCTCTTAATTTCAGAACTGTTAATTTCTTTCAGTTGAGAAATAATGAAGTTAATAATTATGAACAAGCTAATAATGATAATGTGAAAGATTTTAATTCCACATATGTGCAAAGGAGTATGCAATGATTAGCGTATAATGTTATTCCTACTGTAAAACGTTCACTAATATCTGTTCAAAGTTGAAGGAAATTAAATTCAAGTAAATGATATGGTTAAAAGACAGTCGTCGTATTGTATTTATTACGAATACTCACCACTGTATTCCGAATGATCAGAGCCATGAATACTTGAAACATTTTCCTCTAAATTGGGTGAGAAAATTCCACAATATGTACACAATGTCATATTTCCTTCTTCATCTGTATTTCTGCACTCGCCCATATTTTCATCAACAGTTTCTGACTTTTGAGGGAGTCTAATAGAACAATCGGAATTTTCAACATTATGAATCTCAAAAACCACATTCTCAACTATTTCATAATCTATTGGGATGGTGGAATTATCTGCTGACAGTCCTCCAATCATAGACAAGAGTTCTATACTGCCTCCAATAAATGAATTAAAGTTAACATTCTGGACATTGGCATCGGAAACCATTCTCTCTCTGGGAATTGGTATCTCTTTGGTTAGATCAACAATTCTGATTTAGTACCTGCAACAGTATTCACATTGATGATTCGGATTTCGGTAAAAGAGATATGTGAACATTAACAAAAATAAAACGAGTTTAAACAGATATCATTATTTTGTTCCCATTCTTATGATGTATGTATTCCACACGTCTGAAAAATGATGAAGACTTACCGTTTTTACATATAACCTTCGCTTCATACAACAGTTTTCCATACCGGGCACTGGTTATAGTTTTGGACTTACGTATTCCTTTGTCGGTACAAACATGGAAAATGTGGTCACAAAGAAACTTCACCATCACCAACTTTACCAAGTATAGCTCGTCCAGCGTCCAGTATTGAAACAACCACAGACAAGAGTTCTATGGAAACAACGACCACTTTGGGCTTCCCCTACCTAACAACCATTTTTTCTCGAAGTTGCCCGAGCCCCGAGCCATTGTCTAACTGTGACTATTAATAGAAATTCCATAGGCGGACCAAATTATTTGGTATAGGCGAAACACGAGACGTAGTTTTTGGCGGACGAGTTTTGTGATTATGGTCCGATTTTCATTCAAAATTGGTATGCGGGGGTTTTGGGGGTCGGAGAATATGAACTTTTTGTCAAAGTTGAATAAATAACTGCATTACCTATTTATTAATCAAACAAACCTAATCTTTCAAACGCTGCATGACAAGCCACTGGTGAGGATTCGCCGTAGCATAAGCAGCCACATCAAATCGTGTCCATTCGTGTTTTCCCCCTCTCTACCTTCCAAACGGTCCAGGTGGCAGCTAACTCTTATCAAGTATTAGGCAATCCATACCACGTGACCCAATATGGCGGTTGTTGGCACACATACCGATAATCGCCATAAGAATATCATTGTCAGTGTGTACCTTTGGCTTGTAAAAGTGTATTTTTGGTTATTTTCGGACTTTTTGTGTTGTTAATTAATAATATTCGGATGGACAGTGATAACCTGAAGACACTATTGTTGAAAAGCAGAGGCTTTGGTGAACGGTATGCTTGAAAATACATCCCCATCTTTTGTTTACATTTTTATCAATGTATTTGTTACAGGTATAAAATAAAGTTGAGGATTAATCAGTGATTTAGATCCTTTTTACACTGAATATTTCTGAACTGAATTGTTCAATTGTTGGTGCTCCTCCTGTTACGAATATGGATATTATTTCGTATTTGCTTTTTACTCAGCTTTCCCAAATGCAGATGAAGCCCTATACAAGTTTAGAATCCATACATACTTTGAATCTGGCTTCGTCGTGAAGGTAAGAACAAAAATTCAGAATCATTTATGTTTTAGTTAGTCCAGTATGTTTTTTTCCTATGCAGCAGGTTTTTTTCTAATGGGTACATGTACAGTTGCAAATCTTGAGTCATCGAAGTGAATTATTATAAATTAGGAATAATAATACATAATAAGCAATTTATAACTTCTGATCTGTTCTATTATGTTTTGCCACATTTGTTTATTATAAGAGACATTGATTTGATATTTAAGAATATTACTTCTCAACTTTCATAATAGTTCTTTCTAATCGACATAACTTTTTTTCAGGTCAAGTATTCACAAAAGCCAAATTAAAAACCTTCAGATGTTTGGTACATAATTGAAAAGGATGAGAGCATTTGTACTGCTCACTGTACTTGTATGGCCGGAAACAGTGAAGTAGGTGGTCATATTGATGCTATATTAGAGGCAATGTCACGCACAGATTTGAAGCTGAGTGGCCAATGCCATCCAGTCAAAAAATTTATTGGACGACTTGCCTCTTGCTCGGTTGTTTAAAAAAATAAAATGTCCCAAATGAATATATATATAAATAAATGTTTGTTTATTTGTATATAGTACAATTTCGATAAATATCACGATATATCCTATTTTTACTGTTAATAAATTACAATACCCTTTGGAGGTTGTAGACGATGTGGTAACTTGATTACTCTCGTCTCGGACGTCCATCGTCTTAATGTTCTTGAAAAGGTTTTCACGATGTTTCGAATGTTTGTATCTGCAATCGTCTGAATACAGTATTCACATTCAAAACATCGTGTAAACCTTTTCAAATACATTAAGACGATGGACATCCGAAAGTAATCAAATACAACACCCTTCACAAGACTTGATCGAGGCTTTCGATAATTGCCTGAAATATCTAAAAAGGGAAGGTTGAGATTGAAAGACATATTTCTAAATATTTTCATTTATTGAGTCACCAGAATCCTAAAGAAAATTTGTATTCCAGTAATTCAATAACACTACCTATAAGAATGTTTTTGAGGAGGTAGGTACATATATATGAACATTCATTTGGAGTTTTCTCTACTTTTGAAGTGGAAAATATATCAATTATATATATATGAATTTTATTTGAAATGGGACCTCCTAATGTACAATAGTTCAGATATATACAAGTAGGCAAAATCATACAAGTAATCGTAGGAACAAATCAAATCACAAAAGTCTGAAGTTATAGGTAGGTATCCATGACGGAATGAAGGATATGTTATCACGAATGTGCACACAGGGTATGTCTGTTGCAGTCTCTCTGATACTTGATTTTCCGAATCCGTAAGATCTTCTACGGAACAAATCAAATCACAAAAGTCTGAAGTTATAGGTAGGTATCCATGAAGGATGTTATCACGAATGTGCACCCAGGGTATGTATTGCAGCTAACATAGAGCTCTTCTCCTCCTCGATAAGTCATTTTAACTGGTCAAAAACTTATGATTTGATACTGTAGACACCGAGTGAAACCCGACTCTATCCCTGTCGTGACGGGACCCACAGTTAACTACAATGCAAATAAAGGGCATTTTTCTTCAGTTGAAGCACGAATTATAATACTAAATTGAAAAAACTACTCAAATTCGCACAGAAAATCACAAAATAAACACTTTTACCACTATGGTCGCTTATGACGAATTACAATGTGTGCCAACAGCCCGCCATATTGCTTTCGTTTTGACAGGTCGATGGATTGCCTAATTGTTCTCTAATTGGCTGTTGATTGAAAATGTCATTCATAACCAATCAGAAACAGTAAGCCGTAATCCAAAACGCTAAAAGACGGTATGCGGATCCAGTTTGAGGCTTATTTCCATTGGATATGTTCCGTTTACACTTCATGCAATTCATTGCAACAGTTTTTAACCACTAGGATCGAATTAGAACGTTTGCGCGCAATAAATATTGCTGCATTACTTCAAAAAATTACAAAGTGTGAGCAGCTCATGATGAACATATAATACCAAAAGTGATAAAAACTGCAAATAACTCTGGATTCACGACAGCTAGAGTTGGTTAGTCCGATAACACGGAACACTTCCATTCATGAAATTGTCAATTACCAAAAATAGTTATGTGAACTCTCTCACGGGAATCTCAAACCATACATACTATATGTATGGTTTGTGATGGGAATAAATGATTTTCAATTCTTCAGTAAAGTATCGTAAGAATTTTTCAGTGATAAATTCACAAAACAAAAATTACTTCCTTTGCTAAAGTGTTATTCAACTTGTCCAAAGGTCATTGTAATAGCAACCATAAAAAATTATTCATTCCTACAAGAATGTTAACAATCTTTGAAGTGTAAAGTGGGAAATGAAAATGTATGGACATTCAACATAAACTATTTTAAGCGAACGTGGCGCATCCTCAGAAAGAAGAAAAGGTCTTATTCAGATGTTGTGGTGAGAATCAAATATACAAAATGTTTAATAAGTGAAACATTCTCAATTGAATTGTGAATAGAAGTAATTTTTTGTGAATATCTAACTGAGGACAACTACTTTCCCGGCTAAAGTCACGCTGGATATTGTACTTCATATGATATATATTTTGATAGGACTCGTAACTGAAAACAAAATCTGAAAGTGAAAATTTGCATTTTGATTCAGATTGTCATTTGATTTTCTATTCGCAAGTATTAATTGAGAACCCATATAGAAGAATGAGGAAAAAAAATATTTTTCAAAAAGGAGCATTCACCAGAAATGATCTCAAACGAATCACAAAATGTTCCTTATGATACCCATTGATCTCCGAATTTTTTTTCAGATTACTCCAATGTATGTTGAAAATTAAAAAAATCTGCGTAATTATCCACCTTACAATGGAAGACGGAAGTAAAACGTTTATTCATGCCGGAAATCGAGTTTTTTTTATATAAATACATTTGCCATTCCTAACAATGAATGAAATATGTACGATTATTTTTTCTTCATGTTTGGCAATAAAACCAATTTTTTCTACCAAAATTTAAAATATCCCTTTCTATCAGCACAATTCACACACACCTACTAACCTATTTTCAATACCTCTAGCTATAAAACCTTCGGGTCTGTATCTGAGGAGAAATTAGGAGAGCCGATGATATATTTTACGTTTTCATATGCCTTTGTCTTGATTACATTATGCGCTTATGGTGCCTCTGGGGGTGAAAAGTAGCAGTGGGACTCCCTATACCACAGATTACCCTAACTAGTTAGGGTGTTCTGTGCCTATACCTTTAGTTCCTCCATTGCACTTTTTGTACAATTTCCAAATGGCATGTGACAGTTCAAGTTAACTGGTAACGAACATTCAAATTAATTTGCCTTCAATTTTGTTGCGAATACGCAAATATGTTGACTTTTGACATTAGCAAATTCCAAATTCCACTAAAACTATAACCACAAAAATTGTATTATATGTTAAAATCAATATTTATTAATTATAAGAATCCTGTTTGAAAAGTGAAGTGATAGTAATGGATACCCCCGGTAATAGTTTTATACGGTCGACGTTTATGATGTCAGTTGCGTGGGAAATTAAAATAAAATGCTTAATACTTTAGTCAACAATAAATAATAATAAAAAGTGTTGAAATTAGATGAGAGGTGAATCTCTTTTTCTCATTGGGCCAGAAAGAGGTTTTGGTGAATGTCATCTTGTTATTCTAATGCATGACCGTTCTTGTTTTATAACTTTAAAAATTAATAACTTAATGAAGTTATGTTTCTGCCATATCTGTTTTGCTCAGACTAACTTATATCTCCTTCTAATTGGCCAGAACGGTTTTACTGAATTCAGCTTTTTATTCTAATCATATCCGTTGTTTTTTATAACTTAAGAAACACATAATTCAATGACGTCAAAAATTTGCAGACGCGACAACCGTATTCTCCTTAGATTATATATTCTACACTAGATACGGCATTATGTATTGTTTGTTTGGTAATAGAGGGGTACAGATGATAGGGGGTGAAGGGAACTTTGGCGGACTATACGTAATAGCATTGTCTAAAGTGTATCTTTAGACAATGGTAATAGCCAGTACCGCGTGTAACTGTCAATAGCTTGAGTACGCTGATCCCCACCGGACCATCCAAAACAATAACCTAGGGGTGCCGTATCTAGCGTAGCATATATGATCTAAGGTATTCTATATTATTCGTAATGGTTACTCTGAGATGGTTACCAGCCAACTCTTGGAGATAATGAATTCTTCTGTATTTGTTTGTTCTGCGTGCAAGGAAAAAAAGCAACGAAAGTTTCCGGTTGGAATTTATTTGAGAATAGGGGAAAACGGGCCTTTTTCAATATGTGATCAATTGAAATCTTGTTGACACCCAGTTTTGTTTCCAAGTAAAATAGGACTTTAGATAGAAAAACAGACTTTTCGAAAATAAATTACTCCCTGAAAAATTAGCATGTACCGATGTTGATAATTTTCTTCTTTGTTTTTTAATTTTCTAAAACTTAAAAAGAAAAATAAAGTAGGCAAAATTCAAATGGCTTCTTTCTAGCGTCATTGCAAAATGTTGTGATATAATCATAGAATTGTAATTATAATATACTGACTAGAATGCGTTTCAAGCTGCGCGAAATGTCCCATTGTTGTTTATGTCCTCCTCGCAGTAGCGGAACAATTCCAGTGGCATTGATTGTAATGGAAAATAGGGTATATCATAATAAAACGTTTTTTTTAATAAATGATGCATCAAAGGTACAGAGAATTGTGAATATAAATGTTATATACCTATGTAAAAAATCTTTACTCTTCCACTCATCTATTATATGAAAATATATGAGACATGTTTTATATATCCTTATAATTGAATAGGTATTTCTATCAAGATTTTTTATTACACTATTACATCAATATTTGAAAAATGATTAAGTTATAAGGTCACATTTGATGTGGGTGCCAGATCATAGGGGGTTCAGAGATAAAGAAACAGATTGCCTCGCCAAAGAATAACAAACACACAATTTCCAGACTCAGAAACCTTCTGTGGAATCTCTTAAGAGAGAAGAGTTTCGAGGCTGGGAAACATTAAATGAAATCTCAGTGGAATAAAGTGCCAGGATAAAATCAATAAGCGAAAAGGCTAGTGAGCCTATCGCCAAAGAAAGTTGAACAGCTTCTCGAGTTGGACAAGAAATACTTGAAATTGGTAACGGGACTCTCACTGGACACTAGACACTGCCCTCTGAGGTATATTTTTAACATTGTATTTATCCATTTTTCAACCGACGAAACCAAAGAGGAGGAGGTTCTCTAGTCGACGCCTATATTTTTTTTATGTATGACCACGCATAACTTTTTACAGAGGAGTCCGATTCCGATGATTCTTTTTTCATTGGATAGGGCATACTCCTAAGTTGGTCCCATTTGAATTTGAAAAAAAATCCACTCCTAAGGGTAGCAAAATGGAAAATATTTATCGTTCACCCTCTGAATTTTGATCCGTTAACCGATTCTTTCGGGCATAAATTTGTACTGGGTTTTGCGATTTGGATGATTTTTTTTATTACCTAGGGTAAACCTCATAGTTGATCATATTTGGGTTTGGAATCAATTAATCCACCCCTATGGGTAGAAAAATAGGGGATGATTTATTTTTCACTTGTGAACATTGGCACACATATGTAGTTGACATTGACAGATCGCTATTGTCATTATTTTTGTTCCCCTACATCCGTCACAATGATAACATTCTATGGAAGGATGGAATTATATACAAAGTGATGAAATGAACTTATCAGAACTATCAAAAATAATGTATATTATATAACAGTAAATAGTTGAAGTAGATAATCGTATTATTTAACTGTCATTAGTTGAAGTAAGGTGGGTAAGTAAGTATTTTGGAATAAATCAAAAGTTAAGTAGGTAGTAATTAGTATATTTCAGCCACAAAAAATTGAAAAATAAAAACTTTTTAACAAAAAATTAAACCGACGAAAAACGGAACTAAAAATCAAAAAATAACATAAACTTCCTTAGTCTTGATAACTAAGCTCCTAAACTAATGTAAGTAACTAATTTCGAGTCGGCGCCAAACGAATAATCAACAAAGATCATTAAATTACTTCAAAAAAATTATCAGAATGTCACCGTGCATCTCGATGCCATTATTTTACGCTTTATCTAGCTTTTTTGTTTGGCGCCGACTCAAAATCAGTTCCTTACATTAGTTTAGGAGCTTAGTTATGAGGACTAAGGAGGGTTATTTTATTTTTTGCTCTTCAGTTCCGTTTTTCGTCGGTTTAATTTTTTGTTAAAAAGTTTATATATTAGTGATCTTTGCCTCTCGACTATACCGTATATTTTCATTGTTTGAGAATATTTTTTGCCATTTTTTTAATTCTGTATTGTTGACGCTTCAAAAAGTATCATATTAAAACTGTTTTTTGAAAATGCCTTTATCTGAAAGGGAATGGATTGAAATTTTAATTATGATTGGTGTTGGCGATATGATGCGGACTCAACCAGAGGTATGCCGATTATTCCATGAAATGCACCCAGATAGTGAACCTATTTCACAACCTACTGTAAGCAGAATAGAGCGAAAATACAGAGAATTAGGACACGTGAGGGATGCACCAAACCAAGGTAGACCTACAGTTAATAAAAATAATCAACAAGACGAGACGTAATTTTGTCGGCATCTGGATTTCTTACAAAATACATTAATTCCTGATTTGACCCAGCTTTTTCCTGATATTCAAATAGCCAATAATTTAGACCGCAGAAGGCGCACCGCAACATTTTGATGCAACTTTGGTAGTGTATCCAGTAGCTGCATAATTACGTAATTTCATATAATAATCCTCAATACGTTTATTCTTCATTTCGTTTTTTGTAAAAATACAGTATCGTATAACTATCTAATAAAATTTTGAAAACACCTTTTGTATTGTTGCCCACCCTCTACCAATTTGACGCAGCTTGTGATATATTTTTGGAATCAGCTCAGCAAGTTAACTCATGAATAAAAAAAATGAGGGTGTTCATTTAATAAAACCGCTGATGACGTCATCACTCAAAGGTAGATCACCCTGTATATTGGATTATTATTAAAAAAAACAGTAAATTAAAATAAAAAATCGACCTGTTTCGGGAATTTTCAATGATATTGTTTATTTAGCTAATAATGAATGTATGCGTTACTTTGTGGGCACACTGAAAAGGCGATATGTATAAATAAGCATGGCCACATATCATTACCTACTACTACAAACTAATGTAACGCTTTTCTTTATATAAAACAGTTTTTAATTTATCCACTATGATCACTATAACAAAAAAGACAAAAGTACAAAGACACATCCAAACCGAACACAAAGAAATTAAAGAAAATTGGAATGATTTGGCAACGCTTATAAGTGCCAACCGACAACGCCGTTATGTTTACAAATTGATGATATAAATACTACCGTCATACGTTCAGTTGATTATCTTCGTCGCACGCATGTAATATGCTTATGAAGTCATACTTTTCTTCATTGTTTGGTGTCCTCCTTGGCTATCGCATAAGGGTGCCACGAAATTCGGGTGCGCAGTAGACTAAGCGCGTTCTAGTCAGTATATTATAATTACAATTCTATGGATATAATCACCCGATCAACCAATCCAACAGTTGAAAGCTTCAATCAATTTTGCAACGTTGCCATATTTTCAAATCTTGACATTGAGAATGGTGTTCTAGTCAAAGATTATACACACAGATAGGAAGCTCCGCCTCTTTCCTTTAATGTTTGGTTTGCCGCTTCATTGTCCTCGGATCTTTAACTCGAGATAGGCACAGTTGCCAGTTCTAAATTATGTTTCATTTGGAATCAGGACAATACTGCCAACATAAGTGGTGAGGTCGAAAAAATTAATGAAAAATGAATAATTGACTGGAGATTTGCTTTCGAAATCGTTTGTAGTGTTGAATGCTTGAGTTTCGAGTTCTGTTATGTAGAATAATATCATTTATTTCTTCGAATTTCTCATTTAATTTTGTGAAGTTGGCTACTCTGGACAAAAAATACGTCATCATTCAAAATGGAGGTCTCGCTGTAACCCCTTCAGTTGTATATTTAAAACAATCTTCATGAAGGTCAAGAAGCGCATTATTATTTTGACAGTTCCTCCGGGCATTCAACTTGAGATAGGACTCCATTTCTCTCTCATTTCGTTTGTCTTGTCTAGCGTTCTCCTCTGTGTAACTACTCTGTGGTTCTAGTTCTGATTGAAGTTTAAAAAACGTGGCAACATTGCCGTTTAACGTCACAATCAACCTGATTACGCCTATTGGCTGCTCGGTCGTTCACGTCACAAAGAGCGCCAATACTAGTAACTTCAAAATTTGCTGATTTTCAAAAACGAATGGGAACTTGCTGTAATTGAAATTTGACTCAAAAAATGTTTTCTGGGTATATTTATATATGCGTTATATATTTTAAAGCATATTTAAAGCGATAATAATTTCTCGCCTATTACCCATGAGGAATGTAAAATAAAACTTGGCAAATTTTCCTAGCAATTTTAAAATCCGTCTAGAATAAACTCTCTAAGTCGCAATATTTTCAGAATGGGCATTTACGGGACACAAATTGTTCAACAAAAACGATCAAGTTATAACGGAACGCATCAACTTCATTTTCAATTTAAAACATGTTTGGAATACTTGTGAATCTCTGGATTTTATATTAAAATGGTAAATCCCATATTCACGCTTGACAACAATGTTTCGTGAAATTCAAGAAATGGGTAAAATTATTTTACTCGAGAATAGGGAACACACATGGTTTTATTTTTTATTTCCATCAGTTTGGTCCACAAAAATCTCAAAATAATTAAAATTCAAAGGTGTCAATTGAAACTCGATTTGACCTTTACTTGAAGGATTCCCCCATATACTAGCGTCAATTGTGGTTGTTTCAAGAACATTCTTACAACCCAAACATACATTCAACCTCACTTTTAATATGATGTTTCACTAACAATAGGGGAGTGCCGCATAAGTTGCCAACTTCAAAGAAACCTTCAAAAACTTCGCTCTCCAATTGTAATAATTCCATGAGGGTTGTGTAGAGAATTACAAACTGAATATGCTGGATCATTTATTTTCAATCCTAAAGTGTTTATATTTTCTAGTTATATTAATAGGGAATTTTGTCTCTATATCTCGAGTGTTGGTGCCTGTCCCAATCTGATTCGTGCTTTTGTGCATTATCGACTGTCTCTGTCAATATTTTTTCCCAGAATATTGTTTGTGCCACCAACTGTTCACATATTTAGACAGAAAATCTCTATGAATGACACATTTCATACAAGAAATTTATAAGCGCAGCATGACCAAAAGTAATTGAATTGGTATTTCAATCACAAAATTGCACAAGTAACCCCTTCACCACACTTATTCACTCCACACCTATATACGCTGTTGAGTGTAGTTAACCTACTGATGATGATAACTTATAGCGAGTTCATATGACAGCTTTTCATGTTTGAGCTTACAGCGTTCCCGATTGGTTGAGAGTGACAAATAATACAAAGTTCTTGATCAGCAACCAATCAGAAATGAATACGCCATAAGTATGAGCTGTCATGTGTTCTAAGTGTTCGTTATCGAAATGTGCATATAGGTGTGAAGTGAATAAGTGTGGTGAAGGGGTTATTTGTGCAATTTTGTGACATCACAGCGTCTAGCCAGTCTTCTTGGTATATCAAATTGGCGATTCTCTATACAACCAAAGTCAAACAATTACCATTGGTTTTTTTTAAGTTAGCAACTTGTGCGGCACTCCCCTATTACTATGATAATCAAAATATCGGTACAACTTATGAACAAAGACCACAGAACTATACTCTATGTTATAGTTCTATGACAAAGACAGATGGAATTATAGTTGACAGTTCGAAGCAGCTAGCGGTAAAAATTTGAAGTAACGATGCACACGTCCATCCAAGGCGCTAGGAGTTCGTTTTTGAATGTGTTCCTTTATCGTTTATACTTAAAAAATAAGATGATTAATTTGTGACGTTATATGTTTCGATAAACTCCTGACTACTACTACTAGCAATAATTCGGATGACATCTCATTGGGGTGAACTTATAAGAAAAAAAAAGGAAGAAGTTTTCTGTAAACAAAATTGGTGTAGATAAGCCGCAATAATTTCATAATGACATGGAGGCACATAAATTAGATCAGACTGTAGTGTATGTACCTTTGCCAAATAATCAACCTGAAATTTTAGTTTTTATTTGCAATTATGTAATAATTTTACCAAAATTATGGGAGATCTGTTGAATGTTTTATGTTGTTTCTGTACTCTTCGAAGTAATCCAAAAAAATTAGGAACATGTGGTGTTCGTAAAATATTCCCCAATAAGGAGTGCAGGGAGATTGATACTAGCTCGTTAGGAATATGTCGACTTATGATCCCCATAAATATTTTTTAGAGTGACCTGTTCTTAGTTCGGGGAACAATTATTCATTCCATGGTGGGGCCAAAACTGAAGAGGTCTTCAGGTACATCAATTCAAAAGAATGAACAAAATAATTACCTGCTTTCCCTCCGATTCCATGTTCGACAGAAAATATATACTCTAATAATCGAAAAATTACATATGTTATGATTCATCATCAAACGCAAAATCTTGGCGTATGACGGGGAAAATGTTTATTGTTTCTCATAATTTGAAATTGAAAACACCAATTTTCCATCACATTCAAAAACCTACTCCTAGCGCCTCTCATGGAGGTATGCTTCGTTACTACACACAGTTCAAACTTTCAAATATAATTTAATCTGTCTTCTTTTTTATGTTGTACTAATATTTTTATTATCATAGTATTTCCAATTGCTACTGAAATATAAGATTAAAAGTGAGTTTGAATTTATGTTGGGTTGAAAGAAATAGTACTGACTATCAATATTCTTGAAACAACCACAATTGGCGCTAGTGTTTGTGGGAAGTTATTTAAGTGGAGGTCAAATGGAGTTTGAAGTTTGAATTGAGGAACGCTTTTATACTTGAAAATTTCGTCAAAATTTTTGTATTTGAGAAATCATTTTCACAAAATATAATTTTTGAGGATCGAACGGAGGCAAAAAAATATGGATAAGTTCGATTTGAAGAAGTGGAATGGTGAGGTTATTTAAAAATAATTGAATTATTTGAAATAACAAATAATTGCAGACGCCCAAATGGCTTTGTACTCCTTTCTGCTTCTCATATGTTATTAGTTATAAGTGTTTTCAACACTAATTGGCGCCAGAATTTGCTACGTCGCCAAAGGGGGTGAAAACGAGGATTGATATAATTTGAAAATGGCTTTGTACATCTTTTTATTTTTTTATTGCTTTGTTTAACGTCGGAAATTTTGCAGAATCCTCTGTTATTTCAGAGGTAGGGTTCTTTAACGAGCTCAACATCTATGGACTCGGGACCGCCATCTTAACGTCCCTCCGAAGGACGGCATATCTATCGCCTTATCTCGTGCTTTTTTCATAGGACGCCTGCAGCTACAAATATGCTACTACGCTACAGTCCAAGTACTAAACGCTCCCGATGTTGTTTTCTGGCTGCCAAAGGGGGTTGATATATTTTGAAAATTCACACCGACCACAAATGGCTTTGTACACCTTTGTGCTGGTTATATGTTATTGATATTGGTCTTCTCTTCATCACTGATGAGACGCCAGAATTTGCCAGGCCGTCAAAGGGGGTAAAAACGGTGGTTGATATATTTTTAAAATTCACAAAAGCCACGAATGGCTTTGTAAACCCTTCTGCTTTTCATATTTAATTGTTATTGGTCTTTCCTTCGTCTCTGATGGGATGCCTCTGTTGAAACGATTTAATATATTCCGATTTGAATTATTTGGGTCATCATTTTTTTAAAGTATTTTGTATCATTATTCAATTAATATCTAAACAACTCCTACTCCTTGCGCCATATCAAAGATAGAAAACAATGACATATTAGAAGCACAATGGTGTACAAAGCCATTTGTGGCGTCTGTGATTTTTTTTAAATAACCTCACCCCCATTCCACTATTTCAAATCGAACTTATTCATCAAGCTGATCAAATTTTCTCACCTCCAGTTAAATAACAGTATATTCACGGCCCTAACTGAATAAGAATCCATGCGAAGAAACGGAAAAAATAAAATAATCGATATTTTATTTTTCTCAGTGTACTTGTGGATGTGGCTAACTTCACACCCATATTTTGACTAATTTGTAGTTTCTAATTACCTACTCTTCTCGATAGCTTTTTTGAAAATGAGCAAAAGTAATATTTTTTTTGAAATTTTCTGGAAAGTCTGAATATGAATGTTAATGCAATATGATAATTAATATATATGTAAAAAAGAACATTAATGTTGATCGTTAGAGAATTGAAGTTATACTTGAATAAAATTCAAATGCTATTACATATTGCACAGATTAATTTTCATGCGTGGTGTATTTATTCAACTTTCCTTTTCAACTTGGTCTGCCTAAGAAGTTTCAACAATCAAGAAACATGTTTTATTAGACTAAAAAACTTCAAGAGAACGGCACCTGCAATAAAAGCAAAAATACAGCACCTCATAAGCCAGAGAAAGCATTAATACAAGTTTTTATTTTTTAAAAAAAATTTTTTATAAGCCGTGTACTAAAACTTATAATAGTATATTAAAGTATAAGTGGATAAAAAGGGCTTTAAAACACGCGCGATTTTTCGAGCACGACGGCGCAGCCGGAGTGCTCGAAATAGAGCAAGTGTTTTTAAGACCAGTTATCCACGAATACTTTACGTTATTTTTTTTTATTGGTGTACTTTGAAATCATATATACTGGTATTATTACTACAAAAAATAGAAATAAGAACTAATAATGCAAGAAGGTTGAATTCGTGATGTGACATCAGTATACCTTTCGTTGTCATGGAAATGAGAATAACATTCATTTGCAATTTGTTACCAAAGATCAATATTTGTTGTCACCAGAGCTCAAAAATGAATTATTATTCTAATATCGATTTTTTGAATAGCGAGGCAGAATCGCGGTTAATACCGCGAAAATCCAGTGATATATATAAAATAGAATATGAAAAGTTCATCAAATGGATGGAGGAGCACATATAAATGAACGAATTGTGAGTAATATTTTATGACATTACAAGGTACTCCTGTCAGATCAATAATCAAAAATTTGTCATTTAGACTTCACGTTTCTCGATTTGTTGATGTTGTCATGGTTACCTTTAAAAAACGCGCGTTTTTTAAAGTTCGATTTAAACACGCTGAGGCGTGCTTTAAATGGGTAAAAAGGGGCACCAATAAAAAAAATAAAAATTTAAGTCATCGCTGACAATGAGTTAATTATTTTTTGTTGAATTATTTGGTTTCAAAAATAGGTACCAATTAATTAGATTGGTTGGTAAGTAAGAACTTGTTGAAGTATTAATTTTATTACAATTCGCGCGACAAGCTTTTTAAAACCAAATAATTTAACAAAAAATAATTAAATCATTGTCAGCGATGACTTAAACTTATTTTATACGTTTTAGTACACGGCTTAAATGAGAGCTTGTCTTTAGAAAGGTTTCTTATTAGTTATATTTTTTTTGCTTTTTAGTTAGTTCGCTTTAATCTGTTAATTTCTAATAGAGCATCGTTATTACAAGGTCTCTTCCCTGTGAGTTTTGAGCTGAAAGAAATCATGATCTCCGACCCCAAAAACTCCCACACACCAATTTTCAATAGAATCTCACCATAATCACAAAACTCGTTTGCCATCCTGAAGTCCATCATCATCTTGAATTTATAGATTTTGACAAAAAATTCATAATCTCCCAACCTGAAAACCCTACATACCAATTTTGAATGAAATATGACCATAATCAGAAAACTCGTCCTCCATCTTAAGGCCACCATCTTAAATTCATATATTTTGACAAACAATTCGAAATCTCCGACCGCGAAAACCACCGCATACCAATTTTGAATCGAATCGGACTATAATCACAAAACTCGTCCTCCATCTTGAATTGATTAATTTCGACAAAAAATGTATTCATATACAGTTCCAGCGTCAGGTATAAACTTTTCTAGTGCACATCTATTTCACTTTGATATTAAACTATTAAAGAACTTCAACCTTCAAAGTTAAAGTGAGGTTGTGTAATTTTTATTCATCACCGTTTCTCATGATTGTCTTTGAAAATTTGTAGAATGACCATAGTATAAGTTATCTATCGTAGTCCAGGTTAATATAAGTTTTCCTGAATAAAGGAAATAATTGTTTTTCGACATTTTCTCGTTTGTTTTCCACAATGATCTGAAATCGTACTTGTAAACATTGAATAGATTGAATTTGACATCAAGCAGTGGCTCTATTGCCTGAACCGGCTATCTGAGACAAAAGGCGTACCAACTGAGTTTAGTCGTGGTAAGAAAAGTGATAACAATTGGCAGCAACGTGACGAGAAAACAGTGACGTTAGCTAGCAATTATTATTACATAGCAATATATTATACAGGGTGAAAATAATTTATCTATCATATCAATTTGAACCCAAGGGATCAAAATCAACAACAACATATTATTTTACAAATCATCATTTCATAACAATTTGTTTCCCAACTACGAACAGAAATTATTAGCAATCATCATTTTATAATAACAATTTATTTGATATATCATTATTTCATAACAATTTGGCGCACAAAACGTGGGGCGGAAAAGGCGGAGTAAGGGCAATATATCATTTCAAGGCAACGTAAGGGCAAGTAAAGGCAATATATTATTTCTTAATATTTATCACGAGTAAGGGCAAGTAAAGGCAACATATTATTTCTTAATATTTATCGCGGAAAAGGCAAGTAAAGGCAATATATTATTTCTTAATATTTATCGTAACACTGGGCGAACATAAGCAATTGGCATTTCAACGTGTAAGGCTAAATATTGGTGAATAAAAAAAAATGGATTTGAGAGATGGTAAGAAAGTTGGTTTGGAAGAAGGTGCAGAAGGTAGAGAGAGGGGTGATCAGGAACAAGGAGAGAGTAGCAATGTGAGAGGGAGTGAAATAAAAAGTGAGAGCACACAATGGGAAAGTTATTTGTATAAAATAATAAAACTCATAAAGAAGGACCCAGCAAACATAAAAATATTCAATCAATGTTTTACAAAATACATAGCAAGCACGGATGGAAAGAATGAAAATTCAGTAAGAATGGAAAATAAGATGGAAAAAAATAATGAAAATATGGCGAATATGGAAGAAAAAATGAAAAACGAAATGAAAGAAAACTCAGAAAGAATGGAAAGTGTGAAAAATGAAACGATAGAAAGTAGTGAAGGAATATGTGAACCATTAGAAAAAAGTAGTAAGCAAAATAAAATTCAGGGAGTAGTTATACAAAAAACAGATCATAGGAACAGTTTATTAGAAAAGGATGATAAACAAATACAAAATATGAAAATGAATCCTGATGACGATAATAACAAAATTAAAAAATAATGAACGGAAAGAAAATTTTGATAAAAAGGGGAAAAAATATAAATAAAAAATAAAATAATGACAAACTGGCAAAAAAATTTTGAGTTAAAAAAGGGAAAAAATAAATAATTATAATAAAAATAAATGACATGTACGTGCAACAAAAATTTAGTTGAAAAAAGGAACATAAATGGGAAAATAATAATTCTAAAAATGAATGACACAAAAATGGCTAACAAAAATCTTGAAATGAAAAGAGGGAACATTAATAAAAAAATAATAGTAATGCAAATCAATGACATTTACAGGGCGAATAGAATTTTTGAAATGAAAGGAAGTAATACAAATAATGAAATAATAATAATAATGATAGTAAAATGTAAAAAAAAAGTAGGAAAGAATTTGAATAAATATTACTATCAAAACAGAACAATTTAAAATTATGAAAATAAAAAGCTGAAAATGTTAACATAAAAGTTCAATTGAAAATTTGTAAAATGAAAAAAATACTTGTAGTAATAAAACAAGCAAGATTCCATAGAAGGAGAGACAAATAATAAGAAAATAAAATCATTGGGAAAAAATTTAGGTTAAAAATTGGGGAAAAAAAAAAAAAAAATTTACAAACGTAAGAAAAAATATATCAATGAGAGAAAATATTTGAGGAAACAAAAACAACACATGAGTGAATATTTCAAGAAAGAAAACAATAATATTGATTAACAATCATAATACTGAAAAACAGAAAAGTTGATGCAAATATTGGTACAGGTTAGTTAGATAAAGTAAAGTGAAAAACAATATAGATTATAAAGAAGGAAAAATATAGAAATGGATAATAAATAATGTGATTTTGAAGAAAAATGAAAAGAAATGAAGATGAAAATATTTTGTGTATAAAATGAATGTATGTGAGAAATGAAAGGGAAAGATAATAATAATAATAATACTAAAGAAGTATATTATAAGAAATATGATGATGATAAAGGTATAATAATAATACTAAAGAAGTATATTATAAGAAATATGATGATGATAAAGGTATATTGATGAATAATATGAAGGTATATTAATAAATAAAATAAAGGTATATTAATGAATTATAAATGAATATAATAATTTAATTATGTGTGAATAATGAAAAAGCGAAAGAGTATGTACACAAAATAAAAGTAAATAAAATGATAAATTCAAATTAATAAAATATCTAATGAATATAAAGAACAACTGAAGGAAGAGATAGGAAAAATAATAAAACAGCATAATTGAAAGGAGTAAACCAGTAATTGTAAAATCGAATGAATATAAAAAATTTATATATCAGTATAAAGATAATCATAAAATATAAAATGTCATATATGAAGATATCTTGAAAAGTTTTCTCTCTTGATTCAAAGAGATGTCTGAAGTCAAGTTTTTCTGGAACAAAAGAACGTAGTACTAGTAGTTGTAAATAATAGTTATTGTTGTAGAACTTGTTTTCTTGAACTGGTGGGAAAATCCAGCATAGGTATTTTCCTGAAATTAGAAAAATAGTATTAGTTAATGTAGAGTTAATGAATATAAATGAAGAAATTGATATTCAAGATTTTCTAACTAGTAGAAAAATATTGAATATAAATTTAGGAATGTTGTTATGTTATGAAAGACCAGAAATTAATTTAAAAGGAAATTGTGAGAAAATAAGAACGGAAAAGTGTCAGAGACAATTATCAATAAATATTGTACATAGTTGGTAAGAAAAGAAAAATATTTTAGTGCGCGAATTTGAAAATTCAAATGATATGGAAAAAGGGAGAAATGGTATCCAGGTGACAGAAAACAAAGCCACAAGGAGATTGAAAATTTTTTTGAAAAGAACGCCGTTCGGACTTTAGAGAAAGAAAAATTCAAAACTTCATCAATATAAGGTAGTTTCTTATTAGAACCCAATAACTCAACTTCAGGAGAATTTCAATAAAAATAAATAGCAGCAAACGACATTTACCTTTTATGTACCCACATGAAACTATTTCAAAGCTGATTTCTGGATTTGTATGGTTCCTTTTGGTATTGGAGAGCCTGAGAGCAGTACATTGAGGAGGATTCAATTTCATGGTGCATATTGTAACAGCGACAGTTCCAGCGTCAGGTATAAACTTTCTAGTGCACATCACAAACTGAATAACCTCACAAATAACTCGTATCATACCAGAAGAACTCTATTTCACTTTGATATTGAACTATTAAAGAACTCCAACCTTCAAAGTAAAAGTGAGGTTGTGTAATTGTTAGTCATCACCGTTTCTCATGATTGTCTTTGAAATTTGTAGAATGACCATAATATAAGTTATCTATCGTAGGCCAGGTTAATATAAGTTTTCCTGAATAAAGGAAATAATTGTTTTTCGACATTTTCTCGTTTGTTTTTTACAATGATCTGCAATCTTACTTGTAAACACTGAATAGAAATTTGACATCAAGCAGTGGCTCTATTGCATGAACCGGCTATCTGAGACAAAATGCGTACCAACTGAGTTTAGTCGTGGTAAGAAAAATGATAACAATTGGCAGCAACGGACGAGAAAACAGTGGCGTTAGCTAGCAATATTATTACATTGCAATATGTATACAGGGTGAAAATAATTTATCTATCATATCAATTTGAACCCAAGAGGGTAAAAATCAACAACAAACATATTATTTTACAAATCATCATTTCATAACAAATTGGTTCTCCAACTTACGAACAGAAATTATTAGCAATCATCATTTTATAATAAGAATATATATATATATATATGCATATATATATATATATATATATATATATATGCATATATAAATTTTGAGTCAGAAATCGTTACCCCTCTCTTGACAAACCTATGCAATATGTCCCCCTCACCCCATATATGAAAACATTTTGCACATAATTCAAACAGATACCCCGGAGGTTAGTCCGCCTGAACTTTCTCCCGGAGGGAACGAGCTGCTTATACATATATATATATATATATATATATATATATATATATATATATATATATATATATATATATATATACAGTGATTGCGGGTAATATAAGTAGATTTCTTGTGGGATGAGTCAGTTAAAGGCTATATTTCAAGTAAACTCTGAAATTCGTCAAGCTTGGCTATGTTTTTGCCTTCTCAGGGACGACTAAAATTATAATGAATACCAATATGAAATTGTATGTATTAAGGTACTTACTAACATGGAATCAATAAAATTAATACATATGAGGAATATAAAATAATTTTCTTAACAGTGACAATTGTATAATATTATAAACAAGTTGGAAAATTTTGAATACCGAGTGATATATCATTATTTTTGTTCAAGATTGTTCAAATCAGTTCTTTTATCCATTGATTGACTATTTGAATTGATATGAACCATTTCCAAGAAAATAATTTTGGTTACATTATTCTCAACATCAAAAATTTGTGTGTTACTATAGCCCATCTCGATGGTCTTTCTGATTAACATGTTCAAAGTGCATGAATTAACGTTTCTTTTACAGTCACCCTATGGGATATAATTCGACTATTGAGACTCTGGAGGTTTGGCCAATATATTTTTTAGAACAATTTTATTATGTGAAAGATTCTTTCACATTCAGTGAGTTCATTAATAATTTCCAAATTCCACAAAAGTACGCCATCATCAGTCCTTGATGTTATTTCACTTTTACCAATTTATCCATCACATTGGTTAAGAAATGCATCACTAAAAATGGGCACACATTGAAAAGTTCTGCACCTGATGAATTTTTCTTTATAAAAAATGTTGACTTTATTTTTCGATTCTACTTATTTTGTATTCGATGAAAATTCTATAAAAAAAATCTTTGGAACCCTATGGATCAAATATATCCCCCTATTTTGGTTAATTATGTGATGGATGATTTACTAGAGAATTGTGTTCCAATAAAACAAAAATAACATTTATAAAACGTTTTGTTGATGATTTGATTTTTATCAATACCATCTGGAAGAAATTGATGAAATTCTGTCAATTTTCAATTTTATAAAAAAGAATATTCAATTCACTATAGAAGAAAAACACAAAACAGTGTGCCATTTTAGATATGAAACTGATCAAAACCCAACAAAATACAATTATCACTAAATGGTACAGGAAACCCAAAATGTGCAGTAATAGATTTATAAATTATAATTTGTATCACCCACAAAAAATGAAAATAAATTTAGTGATATCTAGAAAAATAGAATCTTTAAAATCACCATCCTAGTTTACAAAAAGAATCTTTAATCGAACTACAAAAGGATGTTATTAGAAAATTCATATCCCAAACACCTAATTAATAAATTATTTTTCAAGAAACTAATTCATGGTCTTCCAAAGATCCCAGATAACCCCATAAAATTGAAATAGAACCCCCCCTTTTTTTTAGATCACTTCCACATATCCATGAACTGATTCCAAATTGATCAATGTATTGAAGAATAAAACTTCAAAATTGATAAAAAATAAAAAAACTATTTCAAAATTACAACAAAGTGGAAAGTCCCATAAATAAAACCAAAAAGTCTAATGTTGTATATGAAACCCTTGTAAGGATTGTTCTAAAAATATATTGGCCAAACCTTCAGAAGTCCTAGTCAATTATATCCCATAAGAGACTGAAACAAACGTTAATTATGCACTTTGAACATGTTAATCAGAAAGACCATCAATGGACTATAGTAAAACAAATTTTAGATGCTGAGAATAATGTAAACAAAAGGATTTTCTTGGAAATGGTTCATATCAATTTAATAGTCAATCAATGAATAAAAGAACTGATTTCAATCTTAGTCAAATCTATACATATTTACGAAATTGAAAAAAAATAATGATATATCCCAGTATTAAAATTTTTCCAACATGATTTAAATATTATACAATTGTCATGTCAAGAAAAATATTTTATGTTCCTATATGTATTAATTTTATTGATTCTCATGTTAGTAAGTACCTTTAATATTATACAATTTCATATTGTTATTCATTATAATTTTAGTCGCCCTGAGGAAGGCAATAAACATACCCGAAAGCTTGACGAATTTCAAAGAGTTTACTTGAAATATAGCCCTTTAACCTGACTGCATCCCAAAGAAATCTACTTTATATATATATATATATATATATATATATAAATGAAGATAGATATGAATTAGAAGGAAGTTCAACAACTAGCGAATAGTTTGAACTGTGTGAAGTAACGATGCATTGGGCCCAAAAAAAGGGGTAGAGAAAGTTTTGAATGTGTTTAGAAAATTAACGTTTTCAATTTATTATTAAAAACATTGACCATTTTTTCAAGTCTGAGTTGTTGCTGAGCTTTCTAGGTGGTAATTTTATGTCAAAACAAAATATTCTAAAAAGGCAATGCCTGTTCCTATTATTTTCCAAAATGAAATTTTTTGAGGACGGAATTGAAAAAATAAAATAATGCGTTCTCTATTCGTGGGAGATGAAAATACATTTTAAATGCGTTTCATATCAATTTATCAGTTGCCAGGACCATCCGAACTTTTGATCATTGTGCCCGTGACAAAAAAAAATTATAATAATTTTGATCGATAGGGCAGTGGCCACTGTTCTGTTTCTTTATCTGACGGGGAATCAAAACTTTCCATGGCATAATTTTCCAATGAGCACACTTTCAATTCAACTTGACACAACATTTATTTTTTTTTGTAATCAATAACAGATATTTTTAAAATTGTTATAATGAACGAATTCCAAAGACTAAACTATCAATAAAAAACTATCAATCTAAACTATCTATCAATAAAAAATCATAAACGAGTAGTTTAGATTTATTAAAAATCAGATAAAACTTTTATAATTACATTATATCAATAAAACTCTTGGAAAGGGTGCATTCAGTGGATGTCGAGAGCTGTTTGTAATTCAAGTCATGTGCAAGATTTGCTCAAACTTGAAAATCAGTTATATATTTTTCATAAGCAAAATGTAAACGAGATGGCTGAAAAATATTTTGAAAACCTATTTGAAAAAAAATTTTTCTGTATCTTCATCAATAGATGAAATTTCCCGAAAAAATTTTTGAATGCTTGTATATTTTTGACATATATCAATAGTCTGAGGAATTATTCATAAAATGCACTGATAAATGATTAATTTTGATCTGATGAGTCGTCCGTTTCCATGATGTCAATGTATGAATATCAGTGGAAAGGTATAGATCTTTGTCCATGTATATACTGACAAAAAAAAATAAAATTCATACTATGGAATATTCTCATTGAGTTCAGAGCAGTGCACTATTAGCCTATAGTTTTGTCCAAAATGAGAAATGGCGCATTCCCAATAAAAAATTTTACGAAATTGGGGTTCTATTGAAATACACATAATTACTGTCTGCTTTATTACAATTCACAATTACAACACAACAACGTTCTCTGACAACCAAATAAATCAATTAAAGTTCAAAAAACCGCCTTGACAGTGCACTACTAAACCCTACTGTACTATAAATAAACTGTCACTCACATGCACTTACACCAGGTGTCAATAATCTATTAGACAAGTCATAACTTCTAGAATATTAGGTGTAATCAAAATGAGATTTGGTATAGGTAAATGGTTATGTGAAGAGAAGAGTTTTCGATATTTTTTTCCTCGTCACTTCCAGTTTCACCGAAATGGCCCGTTTGAATTTTTAAATGGAACACCCTTTTATTGTAACATTTTTTTTTTCTGAGACAATTTGGATCAGAATGTGACATTTAAAAAATTTTACGCCTACTTAATTTTTTTTTGAGTCACTTTTTAAAATTGCATCTTGGTGGCCATGATCGACGAAACTAATCTGAGGACTTAGGTGATGTCAGAAAATTACAATCGCAAAAGTTTTAGTGACTAGTATGATAGATAGGGATAAGACAAGTTGGAAAAAATTCATTTTCGTGTCTAACTATTATTTTTCAAATGGCGAACATTTTTGACAAGCAGTTTCGAAAAAAAGGGTTTTTTACTAATCTAACGATACTAATTTATTTGCGATTGATTAAAAATAAGAAATAAATTAAATATTACTAAGGAAAATACGATTTATTTACTTTTGCCATAGATAATAATTTATTTACTTTTACTGTAGTAAATATTCAAAGTGCATTTTTCCCTTTTGTTAAAACAATTTCGCTCGCTCAATTGTTTCTCTCAACACGTTTGTTGGGGATTATATTTCTAAATGTCCAGAATTTGCTTCTGAGATTTCAAGAGTGGCTGGGCGTGATAGAAACCCTTTTTTTAACATATCCCTAATAAAGAAAGTGAGCACAGTGAGCGGCGGGCCCAACGACGACCATTGGTTGCAAAACTTGATTATTAAAATGTCATTGAGTAATTAAGAACTTCTCTGGTATTATGAGGGGGTCATTTGTTGAAAGAAAATTGGGGTAAAATGATACTAGCCCAGACATTGATGCCAAACCTTTCTTGAAAATTCCCCCTTTTTGGGATTGCATGTTGATTTTTTTTAAATCGGTATTTTGCTTATTGAACATACCATTAATTGTAAATCGTGATTCGCGGAAAATAGAATAAAGTTGATAAAATTTTTAATCTATGTTTTTGAAGCAGCCAATCACAAAATACCGCATCGCCATCGCCAGCATACACATGTTGATGTAACTGATATTTAAATGATAGATACCCTGTTTTCGATTTTTCATTACGTGATTTATCCATTTCTTGACTAATTTCTTAAAGAAACCTTTTTGTCAACCTCAACCATTTATGATAAACCCCTTATTCTGCCCCCTCAATTCCTTTTGCCTAAAGCAATTTATATAAGGAAAATACTGATGGGTGATGTTGCCGATTGGGGATATCTCTGAGCATACAACTCAGAGCATTCCTTGAATTTCTATAAATTTCTCCAAATAAAAAAATTTTCATTTTTTTTCACTTTGAGTATACATTATTTTGAAAAAAAAATTCACAAAAAATTAAAAAACTTTTACTCTTTGCTAATAAAGTTTATGTCACTGTCATTACCTGAGTTTTTTGTTTTCCAAAGAAGACTTGATAAAAAACGCAAAATATTATGCATCAGGGCTATCCATGGCACACTTGACAAAAGTAAATAAAATTATCCAGTTTTTTCCCTTTAGTAATATTTAATTTATGTTCTTTTTTAATCCAATTAAATAAATTATATCTTTAGATTCCCAAAAAAATCCTGTTCTCGAAAGTCCAAAATGGTCGCCCTTTGAAAATTATTCTTTAAAATTCTTAATATTGGTATAATTCATATTAAAGCAAAAAAAATTTAAATAAATATTAATATTTATTTCTTTTTAAAATTTTTAAAAAAAAATTTTTATTTAATATCCTAATCAAATCCCAATTATAATTATAAAAAAGATAATTTTATAATTTAAATATAATTTTGCCAACCCTTTTAAAATGTCTTATTCCTATCTATCATACTGGTCATAAAACTTTACGATTGTAAATTTTTGACATCACCTAAGGTCCTCAGATTAGTTTATCCGATCATGGCCCCTTAAGCAAAATATTGAAAGTGACCTAAAAAAATTTAAATAGGTGTAAAACTTTGGGGTTTATTTAAAATTCAAAACTGAGCCATTTCCGGTGAAACCGGAAAGGAAAAATATGAGAAAACTCTCCTCACATACCATTTTCCATACCAAAAATCATTTTGATACACCTAAATTCTAGAAGTTAAATTTTAATAGATTCGTTTACACCGTATGTTCGCCTGCCACACACGGTAGAATATACCAGAAAGGTCAGTGAACTTTCAAGAATGACCTGATCCTTTAGGTACAGCTATGTTTTTTAAATTGCTTTTATCAAAGAATCACTTCAATAACTTGAATTATACAGTTTTATACAATTCCTAACTTTCTGGTGAAAAAAAGTATTAATCAAAATTATGTCAATCATAAACTGCTTTCAATTCCTATGATCTAAATATATTTAAAAATATCTATACAGTGTGTAAAAGCAATACTGTTTGTTTCACGAAAATTTCCCAAACCGGGGGCATGTGATTGACCATGGCGAGTGTATTCATAACAATATAAAAAATATGAGATAAAATGCACAACAAATCAACAGTCGATTATTATAATTTGTTGAATTCTGGAATTTAAAATTAGAAGAAACAAGTTGCATTTCAAAGCAAACCAATAAATGAAAGGATCAACTTTTTCAATCAATCATTAGATAAATTAGACTATTAAAAATTTTCATTGAAGTTTTTGAGATTGAATTAAAACCAAAATTTTAAGACAGTCCCACTAAGAATATTCCCTTTTTTGAACTTTTAAAAAATCCGCAATACTCATTCTTGATGATTTCCCTTTGAGAAAATTGTTGCACAGCATTTAGACCATGTGCAGCCTAATGGAACCCAAAAATTTGCGCTATTTTTACTATGGAATTCATTCAATAGAATAATCATCAGGATATTCATTAAAATATGTGAAAAAATCAATAATTTAAAATTTGTTTGGTCATCTGACAGTCAGGGGTTCCTAGATTTGTCAGCTAGAAAATTTCGAGATATTTGTTTGAAAGCAGAAAAAAAAATACAAAAAGGGGGGCTTTACTGCTTGATTTTCTCCTTGTCCAGGAAACAGCAAAAAAATAGCCATTTCAAGAAAGTTAAATTCAAATTTGTTCAAATTTTTTTTCATTAATCACCAACCAATTCCTTTTATTAAAGCAAGACAATGTGCTATGGAGTTGAAAATTTAAACCGATTTTTTTAAAAAATTTTTATTCCACTGAACTTTGGGATTCTTTCAAACCATTTTTAATCTTGCCCCCATCCAGGCCGGTGAAAAGTAAAATAGGCATTTTGTTTGATGATAATTGTCAGTCTGAGGAACTTTTTGCCATTGGGGAATAATAAAATTAGTGAGAGTTCCGAAAGCGACTTGTTTTTTACACTGAAGGACACCGTGAAAAACTTTTTATACTAAAAAAAAATACCCCAAAATGATGCTCATATTCTATTCTAGTGAATACAATAATAATCCATTATCGAATGAAAAACATGTCAAAAATATTTTCACTTGTTATGTATTTAGAGTATTGAATGAAAAAAATCAGTTAAATGAGCCTCATAAAAAGACCAATACAACACATCGAAATCCTTTAAAGATTTTCCCCAGATACCCGAACAAAAAACATCAACAAAAAAAATAAATATATTTTCAAAAAGAAACAAAACATTATTCAATTTTGACTTATACCATTATAAATATATATTAGTTAACTATTGTTAATCCTACTGGGCTAAATCCCGGGTAATAATTTGGGGTTCCCTTGACTTGTGGCAAAAAAAAATAAATATATTAAGATACCTAGAATAATTTCAAATTTAAGTAAATTTGTGCATTGGGAATATCTACAGGGTGTAAACTAACTTGTTCCCCCCCCGAAAAATGAAGGTGTAAAAATGCAATTTCATAATGAGTACAATATTTAAAAAATTAAAAAACTTGAGATTGCCGGATTCAAGAAAACATTTAAATATGTGAAATTTTGGGAAATGATCGTTTGAGAATGAAAAGGGGGGGTTGAGAATCTTTATTCGTTTCCAAATGGCGAAAAACAGACAGACAACGTTTCTTCCTTAGTGAGGACCAACGGGTTTCCCTTTTTAAACTTTTTTCGCCCCAGTTGTTAGATATGCCATTTAATATGAAATGAAGCACTGATCGATGTAAACAAATAGGTTTTTTAAATTCTTCTTGAGTTTTTCCCAATTTATAAATTAATAAGATAACACTGGTTGCAGGATCCCCCAAACATATTAAAACTGTACGAAAACGCCAATTATTCACTAATGAAAAAAACTAACCTGGGTATATCCAAAACTGGTAGATAAAGCCAGCATACTTTAAAGCACTCAACAAAACTTATTAAAGAATCATTTGTAAGTGGATGAAACATACTTTTATTATTTCAACGGGAAACCCAAACCATTATTGAAATATCCTAATATCCATGTCAAAATTGTCAAATGTTTTTGCCCCCTAAGTTTATTCCTTTTCTACCCAAAAACTAAATTGTTCTGTAAATATTTTTAACTTTCCATTCAAAAGCTCTTTTTCTTCCTCTCTAGTAATTTGGACGCTTTTATTCCTTTTTTCTCAAGGAGACTATTTTCCATTGTATTTTTAAATAGTGTAATGAAAGTTCTTCCAATATTTGTTTAAATAATTCAATAAATACAAAACAACAAAGCAAAAAAATTCAGGATTGTCTAGCAGCGGTTTCAACCCATAAAATGGCTAATTTTTTACATATTAAAAATGTAAAATACAATATGAAGGAATTTTTAAACCCCCAAATTAAAAATTTTTTACTATAAAAATTTTAAATTTTCTTTTGAAATTGGGGAAGGAGCCGGTTTTCTTCATTCTTATTGGCCCCTAGATAAGCAGACACAATTTTGGTCAAAAAACAACATCGTAAAAAAAAAGGTCACTCTACATCAGAAATTTTGTGTTATTTACATTATGAAAAAGGAAAATTTTGAATGGCACTTTTACGTATGAAAAAAAGGGGTAAAACACGGATTTGCGGGTTTTTGTTATTTTGTAAAGAAATGTTGAATGTATTTTAAAACCGAAAATAGCGCTGAAAAAAATTTAAAAAATTGGGCCTTCAAAGTATTTGATAGGGGCCCCTTTTTTACTTAGAATGGTTCAGGGGGACAGTACGTAAGTACCATCATCAGATCATGCACTGATACAGGGCCCAAAATTTTAATTGGGAAGGTAAAACCCCTAAAATCAAATAGTTAAATATAGAAATATTAAGAATATAAATATTGATAGATTCAGAAGGATTTGGCAGATCTACCATGGTACTTAATTTATAACACGGACAATATTAATCACAAAATATATCAGTTAAATGATCTATTTTTCAAATTTTGATCATATGTCAGAAATAAAATATTCACCAAAAGTATACTCTTATTTGACATCAAATTGATGCAGAACTAAAAAAGCTCTAGCTAGATTCAAAAATTAAAACTCCCAGCATTGGTCATACTATAAGGAATTGAGAAATTACCAACAAGCTATAAAAGCTGAGAACTTAAGAATCTGAATGTCACTAAGAGGGGAAACAAAGAACTACCAAAGCAACTGAAAACGTAAGCTGTTAATATTTTTTCCAAAGTTCTTGTACTAATGGGGTCAACCGAATGAACACTTAATGAACTTTTATAACTCCAACCAAAAAGAAGGATTGAACAACAGTTTATTTTTTTCATTGACTAGCGAAATTGAAATTTTAAAATAATTGATAATATAAAATCGCAGGTTTATGGTGATGATGGAAAAATATTACCATTAAAAACCCTTTTGTATCCCCATTATATCTATAATTACCACATTATAAATGAATGTATAAGTAAAAATTATTTTCCCAACTTAGGGAAAAGTAATACCCATAGCAAAACTAGTAATCCCCAGAGTTATAATGACCTGAGATAAATCCCCCCTTTTCCTCATTTTAAAAAATTCTAGAAAAAATTATGGAAAATAAAATCAGATTTTACGTTGATCAACATAATATATTACCTTTAAAAACAGTCTGGTTTTAGAAGAGCCACAGTTGTTACAGCAACTTTAAAAAATAGTCGATAAAATTAGAGTTCGGGAAACAAAGTAACAATTTTAATATTATTAACTACCAAAGCATTAGACACCATAAATCACCGAATACTACTTATGTTGCACTTTTTTGGGATTCAGTGATACAGCATAGTATTTATTTCATCCATTTACATAAAGAAGAAAAAAGGTTACTCTAAGTGATACATCCAAATTTGGCGGGAAAATAAATTCAGGGTCCAAAGGCAGATTTTAGGCCCTTTTTGTTTTACACCCTTTACACATCCACTTTCACTAAAAAAACTGAAATCCTGCAACTACCATTTATACGCAGATGATTCAGATATATTTCTCCTTGATCCCCCAAAACCCCGCAGAGGCTGTAAACTGTATCAATAGTGACTTGAATGAAATTTTTGGAAGTATATGCAGATCATATGTTAAAAAATCAATCCCAAAAGTCATTTTATGATTTTCGGGACCGAAAATATTAGGGAGCAGGCAGAAAGTTACAATCTGAAAATTGAGATTTAAAATTAATTCGTCTCACTCTAAAAATTTAGGGCTTTTGTAGACTTAAGCTTAGATTCATGAACATGTCACTTATAAACTCAAACTGCTTATGCATCCTAAAATTGATTTTCCGAAAGGAAATTTTCAAGTACAGAGGTCAAAAAATATTATGCATTCATAGTTTTGTCCCACTTTAATCACTGCATGGGGTCTATCACAATTGTTTAGATAAATGACAAAAGGGGGATACAAAACTACAAAATTCATGCATGAGACAAATTTTTTGGTACAAGAAAAATCCAGAATTCTCAAAAACAAAAGATTTAAAATGGTCAACATGAGCAACCAGACTCACACAGCCTGCACTTTCTTTAAAATCATCAAGTATAAAAATCCCCCCTACTTACATGATCATTTAACTTATAGAACTGACGTACACAATTGAATTTAAGAAGGGAAATTGATTTTTTTATTCCGCTGCAAAAAAAAATTGTTTAAGGATTTCATATAATATATCTGATACAATCAATTACATAAAACCTGAAACCCAACTGTTTTTCCTAACATCAAAACCCTTTAAAAAACATTCAAAAAAAATTTATTTTTTTCTCAGCACAACTAAAGTGATACAAAAGAAGCATTCAATCGGAATCTGAGGAAGTGTTAAAAAAAACTTTCTGACCCATTTCTCTCTTCTCTCAATCTTTCTTTTCCCCATTACCGGATCTCATCCTTCTTCTCAGCCCTATAAACATGACTTTTCTAAAAAAGAAGGGCTTGGTGGAAGATCAGATGCTAATTTTAGCAATCTGAACCAAAGGCCATTTGCTCATCACATAGGTACCTACCTACAGAAAAAATTTATATATATATATATATATATATATATATTTTTTTTTTTAAATGTTTTAAAATGTGGGGGCAATATCATTTTTAATTTTTAAATGCATTCCCATTTTTCTGAAGACGTTTTTTATTGGGGGGGTTTAAATAGATTTTTACAAACCTGACATATTTGTTTAAAAAAATTATTCCAAAAGAAATGTTAAAGGTGTTTCCCATTCTCAAAAAATCGGAAAAAAAATATAAAGAATAAATCGTAGGTTCAAGATCCTGTAATGTGTGGTCAATTTTTTTACTATGAAACTGCTTAAATTTACTACAAAGATATTCTTGGTGAACGAAGAGTTTGTATCAGAACTATTTTTTCAATATGTGGAAAGTACCAATGAAATACAATACAAAAATGAATGAAACGTATAAAAACCTTTTCATTTGAAAGCAATTTATGTTTGAGATTTACATCTGAATGAGTTTTGGTTTTTTTAATTTTTTTATATGAAAAGGGGAAGTAGAATGTAAAAATTTCCCAAACTAAGACACATTCTCATTTTCCAAAATTGAACTCTGGCATTTGAATTAGAAACGAACGGCACCTAGCAATCCGGGATTAACACAGAGGGTTAAGATTATCTAAACATGGTCGTCGAGCCCCAAACAAGAAAAGATAGAAATAATTTTTTTGCCTTTTTGTAATTTTTGAGTAAAAAAATTTTTATTTTCCAATCTTCGCAATTTGGGGAAAATTTAAAGCCCCCTTTATTGGTGTTGGGTTTCTGGGGCAAAATATATCCGCTTGGTAATGAGCTTATAATCTTAGTACGCCGGGTTTATTTTTTTTACCTAACCTATAAATTACATAAACTTGTACCATATGTTGTGTTTCTTCATTTGAATTGCTGGTGGTAGAGTGATTACTTTTTTAGGGGAACCGGTTCACGCGGAGCTTTTGTGTGTTAACCCGGGGACCGTCGAAAAAGCGATTTTTAAAAGATTTTTTGTTGCCTATAGATGGTAGTTTGTTTTTGGCCGGGGCTTTTCAAAACTCTTTTGATTCACTGTGAGCCGATAAATCAGCATTTTGCTTATCAGGGATGAACCCAGGAGTTTCTCGAATTTTGTATTTTTATTAGATTGGTTGCTGCAACAGAAGTTCAATGTGACCGAGCCTGCAAGATTTTGGTTTTCGGGAAATAATTAGTGTTTCTGAACTTATTATTTTGTTATTCCATATTTTTATTCAAAAAAATAGGCCCAGTTGAACTAGTGAAGAATAAAATGCAAGATAATTTTCACTAACCTAACGCCGAAAAACATGGCTCACAAAAAAAAATTTAAAAAACAAACAGAAACTTTAAGAATTTTTAAGAAAAGTGACGGGAGAATGAATTTGGTTGAATCTGATAAATTTTCATATTACCTTTTGAGGTATTTTCTTTCGAAAGAGGAATTCCAAGTATTTTATTGTGGGGTTTTGGGCTTATTTTTTTCATACTTATATTGGTATCAAATTGAAATATTTGACTGTATATTTCATTTGGGAAATTAGAAAGAATTTAAGAATGTTTTATTGAAAATTTTGTAATTTACTTTTTTATTTCCAAATTGAGTATAGTTAGTAATTTTCCATTTATTCAAGGCGAAAATATGAGCCGTCAAGATTATAGTCGCCCTCGATAATTGTGACGGCACTGAAAAAACCCAAAATACGCGAGATTATTCCTTCACCTAATCGGGAACCGTGTTGATCAGTCCCAGCTCGCAACAGCCGTATTGGAGACAAAGTTGTAAAAAAAAGCTACCCCAGTGATAAGATTATTTATTTATTTACCAGCAATTCTCATTAATATTACAGATATTGTTGAGAAATGATAAGATGCCTATGTATAAGATTAAAATTAAATAAAACTATTGAATCTAGGACAACATAATCAAAAAACTAAAAGTAAACATACAAGAAATATAAAACATAAAACTTGAACTTAAAAATAAAATCTTAGAGAAAGTAGGAACATTTGAGTGAGACCCGGCAGTGTAAAATTCCGTTACAGAAGTGAAAAAGAAAAATAATATTTTAAAAACAAAACACGTTTTTGAAAAACCAGACTGAAAAATAGAAAATAAAAAAAAAATTTTTTAAAAAAGGGTGAGGGATGCCTGGCCAACAATTACCTGTGTTCTGAGACATTTTTTCTTTACGCCCTAGGGGGTAATGTACTATATAATTTTTGATACCATGTACCCACGTTTTTAAAATAAAATAAATTTTATTCTTATTTTCTATTTTTTTTGTCTGGTTTTCTATAAAGGCGTGTTTTTTAGTTTTTTAAACTATTATTTATTTCCTACTTTTTAGGGGGGTTTATTTATAAAAGCGTGTTTTTTTTTTTTTTTAAACTATTTTTTTTTTAAATTAAAAAATGGAATAATCTTATCAAATTATGTCATCATAATATCCGATCCCAAAACCCCCACATACCAATTTTGAATAGAATCAGACCATAATCACAAAACTCGGCCACCATTTTAAAGCCGCCATCTTGAATTTTTTCAATTTTTTCAAAAGAATTTAATATTCGACCCCCAAAACCCCACAAAATTTTGAATAGAATCAGACCATAATCACAAAACTCGGCCGCCATTTTAAAGCGCCATCTTGAATTTTTTTTTTTACAAAAGAATATAATAATCGACCCCAAAAACGCCCATACAAACAATTTTGGAGAATCAGACCATAATCACAAAACTCGTCCACCATTTTGGAGCCGTCATCTTTAATTTTTAATTTTAAAAAAGAATCATAAACTCCACCACAAACACCCTAGATACCAATTTTGGGGAATCGACCAACACAAAACTGTACGCCATATTGAGCCGCCATTTTTTTACACAAAAATTTCAATCCATTGTCACCAGAACTATGTACGTACACCTGCCAAATTTCAAATCATTCGACGTCTGAAGTGGGTCAAACGCGCCCAAAGGAGTCGATTACAAACAAACAATATAAAGCGGTAAAAAAAGAAGAAAAGTACACAATGCCAAGTGGTTTATTAGAACATTTTAAAACACCTTTACTGAGAGAAGACTTGACGAGGGTAATTTTAACTGGGCCCACAAAAAATCCGGGGGTGGTGTTTGCTAGTGTGGGTGTTTGTGATAAAAGAATTTGTATATTAGTTCTGTAGTGAGGTATGTAGAAGGAGTTTTGGGGGCGGGTTTTTCTGGGTGGGGAACAGTTTCTCTCAAAAAAATGTCCGGAAGCTTTTTTTCGCCATAATTTTTCTTCCCGCTGAAAAATACTTACCAAAGACCCAGGGCATTTATGAAGGTAACAGTAAACAAATTTGAATAAACACACTAGATACCCACTTATCAATCCAAAAAATGTAACCTTTCAACCATGTCATATACTGCTGCACAACATGACATTCGTGTTTTCCCTCTACCTACCATTGTGCTGTTCCATACTGAATTCACTCTAAATGTATTCATTTTAAAAAGGAAAACATCCTCAATTAAATATTGAAAAAAAATTTTTATGAACATTTACAAATATTGAATTTTTTTGTAATATCTAACAGAAAACAACTACTTCCCCAGAACCACTACATTAACTCACTATAATAAAAAGGACCCAAAAAAAAAAAATAGAAATGTTTGATTTTCATTCAGATAGTTATTTGATTTTCTATTCAAGTCTTAATTAAGGACTCATATAGATGAATGAGGCAAAGAAGAATGTTTTCCAAAAGGAGTAATTAAATGAAGGGTCATAACCAGAAGTACATATTTTTTGAATTCCAGATGTTTTCCATTCTGCTTTAATCTGAAGGCAAGGGGACGATTTCTTTTTTTTTATGAATTTCATGGGTTAACCCTTCCCGTTTTTTGAAAATATTTTTTTCTGAGAACCCCCTTTGAAATTAGAGATATAGTAAATCAACCATTTTGAATCGAATGCCGTTTGCGAAATTCCCAACTTTTCGTTTTGAGATACCCCATTTAAACTAAAACAAAAAATAAAGGATCCATACACTACCTATATTTGAAATGAAAGATCCATATATTAAATTGAAATGAAGGGTCATAAACTACGAAGTACATTTTTTTGGAATTCCAGATGTTTTCACATTCTGTTTTAATCTGAAGGCAAGGACGATTTCTTTTTTATGAATTTCGCTGTTTTTTGGGAGCAATTTTTTTTCTGAGAACCGCCTTGAAATTATGAGTATATACTAAATCAACCATTCTGAATCGAATGCCGTTTGCGAAATTACTCTAACTCTTTCCTTCTTGAGATATACCCATTTCAAAACTAAAACTAAAATAAAGGATCCATACACTACCTATTCCCTTCGCTCATTTTTCGAGAAATATTTTTTCTGAGAACCATCTTGAAATTATGAACATATACAAATCAACCATTCTGAATCAAGCCGTTAGAAATTACTCTAACTCTTTTCGCTTTTTAGACACCTACCCATTCAAACTAAAACTGAAATAAAGGATCCATACACTACCTATATTTGAAATGAAAGATCCATTTGTAACCTTGATTCAAGAGTGGCATCGATTCATAGGTCTTCAAAAATGTTTGTCGAGGGAAATTTTATTTCATGCTTGTAATCATGAGGAAACCGAAGAATTGGGAAACACATTTCATAGGAGATTACTTAGGGGTTTTTACCCAGGAAAGTAGTATTCTGATAGATTTTAAAAAAAATAACTATTATTAGAAAAAAAGAAAAATATTTCTTGGAATAATATAATTGAAAAATTGGGTAGAAAAAGGGAAAAAAACATTTTTTAAAATCCCCGGAATTTGTGATATTCACCTGAAAATCTATGCAAACTTCCATGAAAAAAAATTGATTGCAAATGTTTTTTCTGATAACTCAATTATGTTTAATTTATGTAGGGTCCGCTAACAACTGCAACCGGGGTTTGGGTTTCCCTCATCAACTTTCCCTGGTATTTCCCCGGAAAGTAGTTGTTTTTCCTTGGGGTCTACCAATTGTTTTTCCCAATTTATATTGTTTCCCTTTTACTTGGCTTTTTCTTTAACTTCTTTATTGTTAGATTTTTCAATTTTCAGAATTTTCTATTCAATATTCTACTGAGAATTTTTCCCCCTTTGAACATGAATACTTTTTGAACGATGGAATATAGTGACTAAAGTTTATTGTTCGGGTCGCAGATGATGATGATTTTATGAACATCCTGTTCATGTTCTCAAACAAATCAATGTATCCATTTCTTGTAATAACCCTTTTCTGTTGCATGAAATATAAACTAGACAAAAATAGGTAAGCAATTTTTTCATCCCAATTTATATGTTTTTTTTTTATCCATATTCGGGGAAAATCAACGCTGTGCAAAATTTTTTCCCACCATACAACAACACATATTTATTGGGAAAATTCCAAGTTTTTTTTCAAGGAACCCTTGCCAAATAAATTTTGGGGAGGGACATTCCATTTTCCAATTAATAATCGTGAGAGTTTTATTCCCCCAAAATTTTCTAAAAAAAAATTTTTGGGGTTTTGGATAATAATGACTTAAAAATGCAAGATTGAATAAGTTGAATACGCCAGAAAACACCTTTGGGAAGAACAGAACATGTTTCCAGACATATCAGTGAGATGCACTTTTTTCAGTTCAGGAGAGTTTGAGGTTAGAACTAACTGGTTGTGTTCAGTTTGTAAAGTTCCACTTTGTCTTGGGAAGAACAAAACATGTTTCCAGACATATTGGGTGAAATTTCATGAAATATTTGGAATGGAATAAGGGGTTTAAAATTTTTTTGAACCTCCTTTTTTAATGGAAAAAATTGGTTTTTTTTTTTTTGTTTGTTTTTTTGAATCATCTTTGGGTTTGGGTTTTTGTTGATAAACTTTCTGAAAATCGGACTTAAAATAAAGTTGTACATCTAGGGGCGTTATATTTCGAAATTCCTGTACCTGAAAGAGTTCATGGACTATCAAGTGTTAGCGTAGTGAAAAAAGTTGGTTTACACCCTGTATAGTGAAGTGGAACGAAAATAGTTGAGACCCAAAAGAAGCCTTCATTTAATTTGGGAATCCACTTCGATTATTATTAAAAAAAGCGGAAAATAAATGGGGAAGGGGAAAAAGTGCATTCATTGAAATCAAACAACACCAAACCATTACATAAGTATGTGTAGACAGGGTCCTTTTTGGGAAGCAAACCAAGGCCCCCGCTTAACTGCACATTCTTTTATTTTCATCCCCATTTTCAGTAACCCTTAGAGAAAATTTTGGGAAAGCTTACACTACCTGCTAAGAGGGGATTCAAGTTGTACTGAAGGTTTTTTGTCGAATTTGGCAAAAAGGGGAAATTGGGAAAACTGATAAAAAAATTTAAATTTAAAATCATATGAAAGAATTGATATAAATGAAATAACTTTTAAATAGCATATTATGTGATCGGGTAACAATATTATTTACATCACGAATATATATATATATATATATATATATATATATATATATATATTTATCCCAGACAATATTTGTCCAGCGTGGGTTTCCCGACCATACACTTTTTCGGCCCCGAATGATACAACGTGATACCGGACGCAGTATTGTTTTCCAACAATAATCCCCTATTTTGAACAACCATCGAATTTATATCTTCGCAAATTGTACCCTTCCAGAGCTTTTATAGCACATGAGAACAGAAAACATTCATTATCAAATGCGGGAGTTAATGTACATCAGAAAACATAATGAAGGACGACTATTATAGGGCTTTGAAAGTTCCAGTATACATTTAAAATTCAGACAATTTCGTTTGGGGGGGCTTTTTAAAACGTGAATGCTAATATACATTGAATATACCCCTTTTACCTGTAGTATGATGATTGGCCCTCAGTCTGGCAACCATGTCCAAAAATAAATTTTGGTCAGTGCAAGCACGATAAGTTCTGTGCACTTTATTTTGCCAGTAATTAAACTTCTTTTTAATTTTTACCGGTCTTACAGAAATTCAGGATTTAAGAGGAGGAAAACATATCAAAATGAATGCAATAGTAAATTACATGAATTTTCCCCATTTGTTCGCCAAAAAATAACTTTTATGAGTTATTGAGAAGTGTTTTTTATCAATTTTTAAGAAATTGATTTTTCAGAACCCTACATATATGTGAAAATTAGCAAATTGTGAGGTGGTAAAACTAACCCTTTTTTGTAAACTGTAGACTTTTCCAGGGTGTTTATATTCAAGGCTGGGATGCTCCAAAAATTTAAATGGACAGATTTTATATTTTCAAGCCCAGACGGTTGTTTTGGGATAGCA
>JAFIRS010004797.1:0-74192 GCA_018342105.1 Gonioctena quinquepunctata
AGAAGGGGCCATGACTTCAATTTCAAAAAAAACCCCCTTTCACCCCCCTTTTCTCACCCTTTTTTTCCCCCCTTTGGGGATGGAATAAAAAAAAATTATGGGGAAAATTTTTTTTGCTCTTGGTTAAACGGTTTGACCCGGGCGTTGATCGTATATCAGCCAAATCATTAGTCAGGATATGTAATTATATATGTACATTTTAAACCCAAACCCCAAGGTAGGTGCTGTCAACCGTTGGGGAGATCCCTCGACTGTTTTGATCTCTATCATCAGATCAATTCCAGGCCTCCATTATGTTGTTGTATCATAAAGAACTACTATGGGGCTGAGTTTCAAAAAATCATCCCTTTTTTTTCTACCCTTAGAAGTGTGTTTTTTTTTTCAAATCCAAATGGAACCCACTTTTTCCCCCCCCTATAAAATAAAAAAAAGAATCCCCCAAATCGGAAAAATTTAGTGGAAAGTTATACGTGGTAGAATGGGTTTAAAGGAGTAAAAATTCTTGGGTTAAAAACCAACAATCACCCCCCATTTTCCTACCCTTAGGAGGGAATTTTTTCAAATTCAAAGGGGACCAACATCGAGGTATATTCTATTCTTTAAAAAAAGAATAAAAAAAATATATAGGGGGCCCGACTAGGGGGAACCTCCTTTTTTTTTTTTGTCGGTTAAAACAGCTCTACGCGGAATTTGCACACCCATCCTGAAATTGAGAAATTTTACTTCAAAATTTCACAGAAAGACAAAAAAACCAAAGGAAATCACTCTCAAAGTCCCTCAAACTTAGACGAATGACCCTTGATTTCACTACACTGTATGAACAACATTGTTAAATTTTGGGCCTTTTTTAAAACCTATTTTTTTTTTTTCCGGGCTCATTTTTCCAATGAACCTTAACTGCAGGTGATAAAATTGTTTCCAAATTTGTGATAAACACAAATTTTAATTATACCAAAATTTTCCGAGCGGCCCTTTGAACACTGGGAAAATTTTTCAAAATCGCATTCGTTTTTACCATAATTTTTACAATTTTTCGAAATGTGGGTGCGAAACACAATTGGTAGAATTTTGAAAAAGTCAGGGAAATAATTATGGTAATTTGGGTCGTTTTTTTTTGGAATGTATTATAAAAGTAACGTAAATAAACTTAACTTGGTTTTTAAAAATTTTTTTCACACTTAAATCCAACTTAATTCATATTACCCCGATGCTCGACGTATGGGCTCGTTCGCTGGAGTGCCATCTTGGGGGCGCCTTTTATCTCCGTTACAAAATTTCCCGATTTTTCGAATTCCAGGGGGCCCAGCATGTTCCAATTGTTTCCAATATTGCCCCGTTTTTTTCCCCGGGCAGGCGACTGGATTGTTCCGAATATCTCCGGGGTGACCCTACGTTGTCGATGGCAACGCGTGAGGCGACAGGTCCCCTAGGTTCGTTCTTTCCCCCTTCTTAAAGACATTTCGTCCGAAATTTCATTGGAGTGTGACGTATCTGCATGATTTCTATCTGCCCCCGTGAAGTTCGATGGAAGAAACCCCCACGGTCTTCAGTCGGTCGTGGAAGAGGGTTCAGCAAACCAAAATTTTGACGCCGCTGGATCGAATATCGCCCCAGCATTTCTTAGACTCTCCAGTCCAACCCATCCATACCACGGGACAATTTTGGAATTCTGTCCACCAGATTCTGGCCCACCATAGATCCTTTAGTTTGGTGAGACCTTCCAGACATCTTCATAGGACGGTTTATCTTGAAATGCCTTTGGAACTGGGTAGTGATGTTTCTCTGGCCTTCCAACTGTAGCACCCCACCAATTTCGGGATTCTGCCCCGCAGTTTTGGAGTTGCCAAAATTTTTTGGAGAACACTACGGGATCCCCCCGGAATTAAAATTTTCCCCACACAGTGCGCAGTCATATTCTCTTATTCTTCGAACGTCTATCATCCTCCGGTGGTTTGAGGGTGCGAACTTGGTCATGGTTTCCAGGAAAAGGGCCAACTTGTTGAAATGGACGCCCCTTGGTTTTCCCCCGGGGGGTTTTGGATTCGGTACACAAGGTCGTTTATCCTTTTCACGATTTTATAGGGCCCTTCCCAAAAGAGTTCCCAATTTGGTGATAGTCCCGACGACTTTTGGGGGTTGTACAGCCAAACCAGGTCATCCCAAATCCTCCAGCTCGGCCGTGTCAAGGTTTCTTCATTTATCGTGGCACTTGATGTTAAACCCGGCCCGTTCGTGGTGTCGTCCATTTTTCCCCGAAGTTTGCTGACGTAGTCCTCCGCAGTGTCTTGCCTTTGGGGTTTCCCAAACTTCAGGTCAAAGGCAGTCGCAGTTCCGGCCCATTATATCAGCGGGTTTGACCGGTTGACTCTTACTGCGGATCGATAGGCATCGGAACAAATGAAGATACTGGCCCCAGTCTCTTTGTGGTCAGAGAAAACCCTTTGGGACAAGTGGCGGTTGATCTCCTGTTCATCCGTTCCACCATTCCATGGGACTGGGATGTAGGGCCGTGGTTCTTGGCGGATGTTCAGAAGGGGAACATTTTTTTGGAACAGGTTGGATTCGAAATTTCTGCCTTGACCCGGGGAGCCCATTGGAATACCGAACCCTACCCACTTTTTTCCCAAGACGTGGCGACGGTGATGGCTTCCTGGTTGGCGGGGATAGGTTTCCCGCCCATTTAAATGAAGAGTCCATTGCCAAAAGGATGTATTTTTTCCCCGTGGGGATAGGGGGAAACGGGCCGGCTGAAAGGCGATTCTCTAACGGGTGCCCATTGTACTGACGCATCGGGGCCCTTTGGGTCGTATTCGGGTTTGCTGCGCGCATCAGCGCATTTTCGCACCAGTCCGGGACTAGCACAATTGGCCCAGAAAAACCCCTTTGCCTCACTTTTCTGCGGGGTTTTTGTTACTCCAGATGTCCCCCAGGACTCCATCGGTTTTTCCCAGCACTTCCTTTTCTTTTTCCCAACAATTATTTGGCGTCTGTCTTCCCACCAATATCGGCCCCCAACACACGTTTCAGGATCCCATTGCCCAGAATAAGAGAGTTCCATTGTGCCCAAAGGTTTTAAAGCCGGCGAGTAACCTGGATTTCCCCCAAGGTTTTCGATTCCCCTTTCTTCCAGCGACAACAAACCAAGGTCGGGCTTTCTTGGTCTTCTGGATCTTGCTGTTTCCATTTTGTCATCCATTGCCGGGTTTCTAAAAAAGGGTTTGTTTTTTTTCTCTTCGCCCGGCTGGAGTCATCTGACATGGTTTTTGGACAAGGCATCTGCATTCTTATGGCTAGTTCCGCTCGATGTTCGATCTCGAAATCGAATTCTTCTCGACCCAACGTGCTATTTTGCCCCTCAGGATTTTGAACAAGAGCCATTTGGGGCTGAGGCGTTCTCAACAGGAATCTTCCCCCATCCCGTACTTGTAAAGTGCCCCCTCCCTTTAAAAACCACGCCTCGCCTGGTGACACAGTAATTGCCTCGGGTTTTCTAAGCGTCTTGCTAAATAACCAATGACCTTCTCCTGTCCCTCCTGGATCGGGGAAGGGGACAGCCAATCCCCCCTTTGGGGGTCCGTACCCAAAATGAATTCCCCTTTGGGGTGGGGGATATCAACGGGTGGTTGATCAAAGCTTCTTTCACTTCCTGAATGAGTCTTGACATTTTTGGACCACGGGAACTTTGTTTGGCCCCCCCGGACCCCTGGTCAGTGGTTTAGCGATGTTTAACCCCGCACATATCGGCGATGGTATGTAAAACCAAGGTTCGAAGTTGGTGAATGTTTTTTGGGATGGGCCAACTTAACAGCTTTGATCTTCTGGTCACCCCTGCTACCCCTTTCCCCCAAGAAGGGGCCCGGGTATCGATTTTTTTTGGAACAGAGGGTTTTCTTGGGGCTGCTTCCGGGTTCCTCAGTCGCAGGCTCTCCGTTTTTCACGTGGTCCTCGAACGATCGCCGCCACAATTATGTCTGGATACCTAGACACGTTTCCCTTTACCCCTCAGCACTGTCTCCACAATCTTTCGAATGTGGCGGGCATTACAGGCCCCAATGGAAACGGTGAACGCCACAATCCTGAGAGTAAAGCAGTCTTTCCTCGATCTTCCTGAGCCAGTTCACGCCTATCCCCTCTTCAGATCAAAGGGGCGAGAAAAAGTGGAACCAGTCAACGTGTCTGGGTGTCATCTATTCCGGGAGGGGAATGTCCTTCTTCGTGACATTATTGTTCATGCCCAAAAACGTTCGATCCATCCTTTTCTTCACCAGTACGACTGGAGGGACCAGGGGCTTCGATGGTTCGATAACTCCCTTTTTTTTGACTATTTTTTCCTTTTTTCCTCCTTCAAAAGGAAGTCTTTTTGGATTCCGGATCGGTCGAGCACCCCCCGTATCAATCTTGTGGACCCCCTTAGTTGACCTCCTTTTTCCCTTGTCCGGTATGGAAGATGTCTTGGTACTTTTTTACTAAACCTTAGTTTGGGCTGTTGAGTGGTTTTTTTATCTTTTAAGAGATGGCAAAAATTTTCGCGGGGGAAGTTGTTGGGGTTTGGGTAATCGCCTCTACGCCCCGGTCCAAAATGAAACTGACGAGCAGGGCCCCAAAATTGTTCCTTTTTTTAAGGTCACTGGGAAAAAATTGACATTCGCCCTTAGGTCAAATTTTTTCAGCACGTAAAGGGTTTTCCCTAGGGGAATCCCTTCCAATTGCCCCATCATGAAGTTTGGGTCGAACATCACCCGTCTCCCTGCTCACACTCCCGTCCAGGGGAGCCTCCCCGGATGGTTTTAGCCCCTCAGGTACGCTTACATCCTCAGAAAAGCACACTAACCTTCCCTTTTCCCATGAAGTACCAGCCTTTCCGTTGAACTGGACGCCGTCTTTTAAATCCAAACCCTCTGGTTCATGATGTCATTCCGATGATTGCATCGTCTTCGATGTCCGCTACAAGTGCCTGATGTTTCACTTTAGTGCTGCCCAAAAAATTTTTTCAACGGTAGCTCGCCTTTCGTGCTGGCTCCCCGTTTCTGGGTACTTCCCGTTGTCGGGTTTAACTTTCCGGTGTTCTGGCAAAGGAAGGCCGAGAATTTTCCCAGTCGCACCTGTATCTAGCGCATGGTGCAAGGCCGTTTTTGTGAGACCGTCTGCACCTCTGTTCTGTCGTTGCGGATAGGACATATGCTTTTTAACCAGGGTTGCTGGAACAGGCCGACGATTGCCCCCTTTCGTTGACCTTCTTTATTTTTCCCGCATCGAGTCGTGTTTCGAATTTTGGACATTTGCTACGCACTGTCCAATTCTGCCCAATTCCCGCATCTTATCTGTCTTTTCTCGGCAAAACTTCCTTTAAACATTTCCTTATGGGCTTCAAATTGGGTCCTGTGAGTCTTCCTCAATCATTCGGACTTTACTCTGGCTTTTTCAAAATTGTTTTTGCTGCCCTGAATTCCAAAGCGCGTGCCAGTGGGCTACGGATGTGTTGGGCGGCTAGTGTCAACGCTGTCTGGTTTCTTTGGGCACGGAGTCCATCCCGGAATATTTAACCGCTAGTCGTTATTACATTTTTTGGTGTGGCTGGGTATGCGAGACGAAACCCAAACGTGTAGTCAGTTTCGAATTTTGTAAGGACGCCCGATTTTTTGGGAGCGATTTTTTTAGCTGGGAGGGGATACGTGTTCCAAATGGGGGGGCCATATCGAATTCTAGATGTTTTTAGGATCATAGTCCTCCTGTTCTTGGGGGGAGTTTTAGAATATTTGTCGTTTCCACGTAATAATGTCAGTGCTCAGCTCTTTCCCCGCATTCCCTCCGTTTGCTTGGCGCTGCTTCAAACGCCGGCGGTAATTTGCCCATGGAGTTTTTTTTTTTTCGAACGGGCGGCTTCATGGAAAACTTCCTATTTCTGAAATGATCTTTACATCTTTTTTTTCCCCCTTGAACTTTATCCGTTCAAACTCAAGTCCCCATTCATTTTTGTTAACCATCTCTGTGGAGGGCCACTATTAATTCGTTTTTTCCAGCTTACTGATCGTTTCCTTTATTTTTCCATTTTGCCCCCAAACCCCCTCTTTGATTTTTTACTCCCGTGTCATTTGCTCCCTAATTTTATCTATCTCTTCTCAACGGTTCCCATTCTTTCTTCTAAAAAATTAGCCCCACCCACAATTCTTTTTTTTAGGCATTCTGTGTTTTTAGGAACTTCTCTGGCTTTTGAATTTTCAGAAGCTTCTCTTTTTAGATTTCTAGAATTTTTCTTCAAGCTTCCCCCCAGATTTCAGAATTGTCTCAAGTTTTTCTATATCGGGCTCAAATCACCTCCGGGGAAATTCGAATAAAAAAAGTTTCGGGGGCCTCCCTCCCTTTTATAAGTCCTTCTGCAAGTCTTTTCCTGGGGTATTGCTTTTACCCGTTGTTTTCCCGTTCTCTTCCTCCATCCTTTTCAATCCCTACCTTAAGTCCAAGGCGCACTTTTCTTGAAACATTTTTTTTACGAGGTATCAGTCTGTTTCAAAAAAAGTTTATCAGTTGTTAAAAAAATTTACTTCGCGAATTCTTTTCCACGGGCCCCCAGTCTATTGTCTGTTTCACGCGAAGAGTGTATCAGTTTATATTCCCCCACAATTGCCCATTTTTGAAACCCCCATGTCTTTTTTCTTTTTCAGGAACATTTAATTTTAATTCCAGCACAATTGCCCATTTCCAAAAACCGGGCCCTTCTATTTTGGGGTAAAAAAAGGCAAAATTTATTTTTCTGACTATCCACTCCACGATCACTTTTTTATTTTCAAAATCTTTTTTCCCGACACCAATTGTAACGTAAATAAACTTAACTTGGTTTTAATAATTTTTTTTACACTTAAATCTACAACTTAATTTATATTACGCCACTGATAGCTCGACAAGGGTCTTGACTGAGAGTGCCATCTTGGGGGCTGCCTATTTATCTCCGTTACAGAATTCCCATCTTCAATTCGGGCAGTTGGGGCCCGTGTTCCAATTGTTTCCAAATTGGACGTTGTTTTCCGGAGGAGCGACTGGAATGTTCTCGAATATTCGGGGATGACCTCATCGTTGTCGATTTCAACCCGGTGAGGGACAGGCCCGGCCTAGGTTCGTTACAATAAACTTTTGTTTTGAAAAATTGATGTTTTAATTCATTTAAATTAAATTTGTGCCAAGCATACTTGATGAGCGATACCCCCCAAATTTCCCCTCATCATTTTTGACAAATAATTAAAAATTAGGATTGTTCCCCATCGATTCAAAACCCACAATGGTTTCGTCATGAAAATCAGAATCTGGGGTGTTTTCTGAAGGATGTTGTTTTTTAAAAAAATACCTTTTACAATTAGTTTTTTGGGAAAATATAAACCGCCATAGGTACCCAGTTGGGCGGAAAACACTGTCATATAATTTTTTTTCACTCATCACTCATGTCCATCACATTGGTTGATTGGGCCCAACGCAACAGATGGAAAATAAAATCTTTCAAAATCAAACATTTTGTCCCCAAAACATGTGGTCTTTCAGAATCGTCCCTAGAACCCAAAAGAAAAAATATAAGGGTGTTCCACTTAAAAATCCCAAGTCTTTTTTCCCAGGAAAGAAAAAAGTGAGGGGAAAGTATAAAAATTTTGGGAAAATTTTTTCCAAATATGGTGTTTGGATCCCCAACAGCAGGGGGTTTGATCTCATACCCTGGGAAATTTTGGGAAAACCATGCCATAAATTCGGTTAACGTCCTCATAAATCTAAACCTAAGAGAATCGCACCATAAATCACAATGTACATTAAATTTTGAATTTTTACATTTATTTCGAAATTATTGATCCCAAAAAAAAAAATACATTCAGTTTCAAATTGGAAAGAATAACAAAATTCCTCCTCAACCGTTTTTAAATTTTTCTGATTATATTTCAGACCACGCGAACCTTAGCTATCATGAAACATATTCAAGTTTCCCCAAAATTCATCCATTGAATTCCAATCAGAAAAGGGGGGGTGCTTTATGTTGGTAGTGTTGAATGTACCCCAAACTTGGGCCCACGGATGACTTTCAAATAAAATAAATGAAAACATGGTTCAAGATTGTGTTGATTTCCCTATACCTGGACAGGTTTGCATGATTTTTGTCATTTGATAAATTCTTTAAACAATTTCATTTTAAAGTTTTTCACAAATGTACACGGGAAATAGAAAATATTGTTTTTAAGAGTTCTTTACTTAGCTCCATTTTTATAAGATGTATTATTCTTGTTGATTGGGAGCTAAAGGAACATTTGTCAACAGCCCCATGTCTTTTGCACACATGATTTTATCAGTTTCTTATTTTCATGAAAAAATCATGTAATTTGACTTTCATGTTATACCAAACCCAAACTATTGGACTCCTTTCAGGAAATTTATGAGACAATATTTAAAAACATTTCATTATTATGTAAACTGACATCCCCAATATTATGCAGTGACTTGATAATGAATGTTGAGGGTTGAACATATTACGCATTACTATTTCATTCATTGAATATGAAAAAAATGGTGCACAAAAAAAATATATACTAGGTATTATGAAAATCCCGAAAATATAAATTTTGTGACCTTAAATTTGTTGGTGGGGTTTTTGTTTCTTTTTAGATCTTCCATCAAAGTTTGTACAGATAGAGGAGATTTTGTAAGAACTGAGAATAAAAATATCAATTCATTGAGGTTGCAGTAAAATTGATTTTCCTAAACCAAAGCTTTGATTCGTGGAACTTTAAGATATTGGTTTAATAACATCTGGGAAAACCAAAAATACATGATTGAGAGTTAAAAAAACGGGTATGGCAAATTCAATTTGGGGAGAATAGCATTTTTTTTCCAAAAATCACACAATGAAACCTTTTTTTTTCTTTCTCGCCTAACAGGTTTCAAAACAGGTTTCAGACTGAGGAACAATCCAAAAGCAAAAAATATCAAAAAGTTCAGAGCTTTTTAATAATGAAAAAAATTTTTTTTGATACTATCTATAATAATGATATCAATTTTTGCATGGGATTTAATTTTTTGTACAATGAAAATTATCCCGTTGAAATTTCAACAAGTGGGTGTTTTTTCCAAGAATAAATCCCATTCGAACAGTTTCCCTCTTTCATTTTTGAATTATCCAAGAAATGGACATATCTTTTTCCATTCCTATAACTTTCGCATTCATAAATTTTTTCTGGGTTTTTACTTAAATATTAAAGTTGAACGAAACTCAACTAGATTTTAAAAATTTTCCCCCAAAAAGGGGGTAAAATGAAAGAATACTAAAAAGGGATAAAACAGGTATAAAAAAGAAAAAGGAAGGGCGGCTGAGGGCCCCCCCCCCAAAATTAATAAACAAAAAAAAAACACATGGAAAAGACTATAAAGAAAAGCGAGGGGGTTTTTTAAAAAAGGGGGGAAACTTGGGCCCAAAAAAGCTCGGGGGGGGGAAATGGGGGACTCGGGGGGCAGAAATTACCAGAAAAAGTTTTAAAAAAAAATGTCCCTTTTTTACGTAGCGCACATCGCATCTGTGGTCCCTTTAAAAAACTTTTCCCCCAAAACCCAATAATTACCCAAACCCGACCCCTTTTCCCGGCAAAGGGGGGGACGGTCGGGATTTTTGGTTTTTGGGCCCCTCTCACGGGGGATCCCTAGTGGGACCCCGGGCTTTTGCTGGGGGCGCCCCCATTTTTTAAAAAATATGTGGGGGGGAACTCCCCCCCGGGTTTTTCCCCTTTTTTCCGGGGAAACCCCCGCCCGCATATGCGCGCGCCTTTTTTCCTTTTCGTTTTAAAAAAGATATTTTCCCAAAAAAATTTACCCCCCTGAAAAAACCTTTGCTGGACGTCCCCTGGTGCCCCCCTTTTCCCGACTCCCCTTTTCGGGGGCCTTCTATCGTGATTTTCCCCTCGGTAGCGTGTTTTTTTGGCTCGACGGGACGCCCCCCGGGGGTTTAAATGGGGGAAAAAATTTTCCTGGTTTTTTTGAACATAGCCCAGCTTGTTTTATAAAAAAAGTTTTTTGGGGTGGATACCCCACCCCAGGGTTTTAAATTTTTGGTTATTTTGCCACGCCTGGCGTTATTTTCCCGAAAACGTTTAGTCTGTTTATTGGGGTATATTAAAACCACGGATTTTTTACGAACAAGAAAAGGCATTTTTTTGACCCTATTATTCCCAAAAGGGGGTTAAATTTTTAAAGGAGCTTTTTTGATAAATATAAGGGGGAAAAAAGTAACTTCGTTACAAAGGGGCCCATCGTCGGATATTTTCCAAAAAATTTAGTCAATTTTGTTTTATTATATTTTTTATATATATATATATTTATAAAAATATATATATATATTTTTATTTTTATATATATATAAAATATATATATATATTAATATATAAAAATATATATATAAATTTATTTTTATATATTTAATTTTCCGGGGAAAATTTCCCCAAATTTTTTTTAATTTAAAAAACCCAAATTTTAAAACCCCTTTAAAGGCCCCCCAAAAAAAAAAAAGGGTTTTTTTCCCGGGGGGTAATTTTTTTTTAATTTCAAAAGCCCCCCTTTATTTTTTTAAATTTTTTTTATTTTCCCAAAATTTTAAAATTTCCCAACGATTTTCCCCTTTTTTTTTTCCCCTTTGATTTTTTAAAAAAACGTCAATTGAAATTTCAAATTGAAAGAATTGGGGGTATGGGGTATTTTGTAAACGTTTGGAAAAGGTATACGGGGGGCACCCTTTTATTTTTTAAAAATTTTTGAAAAGCATGGTGGAAATATACACTAAAGTTTTCCAAATAAAAACCCCAAAAGTCTCGATTTAAACAGCCCCCAAAACCCGTTTTTGGCGTAGTACATAAAACAAGAAAAAAAAAATTGAAAATTTTTTTCCTTTGGGAATTTTTAAATTTGTTTTAAAATTTCATGGGAAAAAAAGGGGTTCCAAACGTTCTCCCCCGGGTGTTTTTTTTTCCAAAAAAAAAAACTATATTTTTCAAAAATTTTTTTTTGCTCTATTCAAATTGAAATGGGGAAAATATATTTTTTCCCCAAAATTTGTTGTATTCAAGGTTGGGCCCCCCAAACCCTTTTTGGGGAAAATTGTGTACTTGCCCCAAAAAAAATTTTGTATTTTCCCCCATCTAAAAAATTTTATGCAAAAAACCCTTTGAATTTTTTTTTAAAAAATTTTCCCCCAAAACCAAGAATCGAATAAAATTTCTAATAATGGGGTTTGGGGGGAAAAGGAAAAAACCCAAAACGGGTGTTATGAAAATGTTAAAATTTTTAAAAAATTTAAAAAACGAGGGGAAAAATTGTTTTTTTTCCCAAAAACACAATATTTAAAGAATTTTTTTTTCCCAAAACAACATCGGGGAAAGGGAAAATAGTAAAAATAAAAAAAAAGATTTTTTTTTTTTTGATTAAAATAAACCCGTTAAATTGAGACCCCTTTCAAATTTTCCCCCTTTTTTGAATAAAAGGGGGATCAAAATTCTGTTTTTAAACCCAAAGGATGTTGCATTTTTTTCCCCGAAAAAACCCACCCACAACAAGTTGAAAGCATCAGGGGGGCATAATTTTGGGGCCCCCTTTTTAAAGCGCTCATCAATACCCACCAGAGTAAAAATTTTTAAAAGAATTAAAAATTTCCCCCTTTTTTATGAAAATTTTTTTTCCCCGGGAATATTGGTATGAAAAACCCAATGTCACCCGGTCAAACAAAACAATAATTTTTTTCGAATGTAAAGATTCGATGAATGGGGGGGAGTTTTGGGGAAAAACCCTCCCAATTAAGGGAAAAACACACATAGATTTCACCAAATTGCCATTTTTTGGCATTCAAGGCCTCCCCGGGGGTCAGGGGTTTTGGGAAAAATATGGTTTTTTAGCACCCGTCCTTAGTTTTTCCCAAAAATTTTTTTGATTTTCTTTTCCCCCTTTTTTAAGCTATCAGGATTTCACTTGTTTTTTTATGTTTCATTGAGATATTTCTGGGGTGGGGATTTCCCCCAAACCCCATATTTTTAGGTGAAAACATTTTTATAGGATGAAATTTTTTTTTATCCCCCATATGGGTTTTATAATTTTTTTTTATAAATTTTTTAATTTTTTCAACCTTTTGCGAAAAAATTATTTTCATATGACAATTTAAAAAATTAAAATTAAGACTGATATTATTTTTTAAAGCTATATTCATTTATGTCCCCCCCCAAATTTTAAAAGAGTTTTCCCCCCGTGATGAACACAAAACACATATCTTTTGGGGGAAAATTTTTTTTTTATTTAGGGGTCTATCAAAATCTCAATTATACTTTTTGCGATACGTTCGAAGACAAGAACGAATTTGGCTATATATACGAAGGACTGTCTCAATTCAAAACTTTTCTGTGAATGTATCATATAATATGTAAAAACATGCTTATCAAGTGTCGATTCTATAATTAATCTCGGTTACCTCGAGAAACACCCCTGTAATGATCAAAAATCAGTTTCCATTTCCAGCACACCGCACCTCATACATTTCTCAAATAAATCTTCGAGAAATTCATCTAAATCAAAAGCCGCCCTGGAAATTCGGGACTATAACTAGTAATATCAAAGGAAAGAAAAAAAATAGGGAAAAATCTCTACAAGTAACTGAATTGTAATTTTATGACATCATTCCTTTCAGGTATGCACAATGCCACTGTTCTCAATTAGACAAGGAACGTCCAACTGATTGCAATGTACGTGACTGTGACACGATGAAGTTCTGCATTTTTATGTGTTTTTCCAGAAGTTGGTTGTTTTTGTTGAAATATTCCTATTACTATTCATCAAAGCCATTTTCTCCAAATAAATGAAGGACTGCAAACCAGCTACTGGCTTGCAAACATAAAAGGGGAGCTTTACTTGAGTATTTTTATTTATGCAAAATATATCCATGTTATCTCATTGATTTGCAAAATTGGCATTGTATCATCAAATGAGTGTATGACAAATGTCATTATAAATATCATCACCACCTATCTGTAAATTAATGCCCGCACCCGTTTTTATTCTTTTTCAATAATCATCTGAGAGAAAATATTCGGTCTATATATATTCATTTGATTGCATTTTGTTTTTGGGTATTGAGGAATATATTTGTTGCCCCGTCCCTCTGGATTTTTGTATACATTGTATATCCAAATCACAGAAGAAATTTCTGAATCAGTTATATCAAATCAAGGAATGTACCCCTGCGTTTTTCACAATCTATTCTACCAATAGTTTTTTATCATCGCAATGGAGATGTTCACTAGCTAGCGTACTTTGGAAAAAAAAGAATAAAATTTCAATTCCCTCTCATGTCGAAATCCAAAAAGTGTGGGAAGTTATTCAAAATTATTTTGAGAGAAAAGCGCTAAGTATGCTGTAAAACTCGACATAAAATGTTGAATATTTTCCACAAAACCTCTGAGAAATATACCCAAATATTTGTCGGATAAACTTTGAGGAAATTTTAATTTGGACAATAGGCATTAAAGCGAAACAAAGTCACATATGTTCTGAACATTTTCTGAATATGAGTGATGAAGATCCACCTGCCTCTTAAATTGATAAAGATATTACTGCAGATGCGAATCTAGGTATAATGTATCGATATAGAGAACAAGAAAAACAAACCAAAGTAAATTGAGTTGAATTAAGCCTAAGGAATTGATAAAACATAAAATGATAGTGAAAATGGAAAAAAATTTTAGAGAATCTGAATTTGATGAAGTTATGTGGTAAATAACAACAATCTTGTATGTGTTTGTGGATTCTTGAAGAAAATTAATTTCATATTGACCATTTGAAATAATATTCATAAAAGTTGTTGATTTATTGTAATGAAATATTTCTCTCTATATGGTTAATTGGAAGTCGCAACTATACCTCTGTAGGATTAGAAAATAATCTATTATCACTTTAAAGTCAATCGTTTATTTAAGTTCAGAAGTTTGTTTAGATTTCTTCACACAAAGTTAAGTGCGTAAAGTTAAGTTCAAGTTGTGTTGAAATAAATAAGAATTATTCTGGAAAAAAGAGTCATCTGGAAAAATCTCACAATCATAATTGAGTAGCCAATAGGATTTGAATAATATGCAGTAACACTTCTAACTGAAAAGAATAATCAAGGGATTAGAAACGCGGGACTACGCATAAAAATATTCTAAATTTGGAGCACAAAAACGTATAAAACCAGGAACGAATTCTGGCGCGGCTTTTTGTGATGATCATTGACTTTGAAAATAACGGGTTGATTTCTAGGCGCAAATAATAGAATTTTGTTTCGCGTAATTTCCCCAAGGGAAAAGGCGCACATTTCATTGAAAACATTATGAACCAGTGGTAGAGCAGCCATTATCCACAGTGACCTTTTGGTGTGAGGGTACAAGATATTAATCGTTGGATGAAATGCCTTTGGTAAGTAAATACATTTTGTGGGTATTTGGTTGCTAATCTAACATACTGGGATGGTTTAAATAATCAGGTTTGATTCTTCCTTTAGTTTGTTTTTTTTTTCTTGTGTATTGAAAACATATGGTGCTAAAACCTAAAGCAATAAAAACATAATGGTAACCGTGTGGTTAAGTATATAGTTACCTTGCATTAAAGTAAAACTGTATGTAGCCTCCAAAAGCTTATATGGGGCTATATCGTACACATTTTGGGTGTTGGGCCCATGAACATCAATATGTTTGAAAATCCTATAAATAGGATTTGATGAGTTCTATAAAGTTGAAATATTTGAGTTGACCTTATTTCGGAAGCTCTGTTCCAATACCAAAAAGATGTACCTACTCTGCCTAAGATTTTTCTTTTTCATTATATGATACAGGTTAAGCACCAATGGCCTGTACATGTAGTAGGAGTATACAACCTCCTTAAGAACTTCTTACTAAAAAATCACCTATAGACCAACAATGTTTGAGCCGGAATTCCTAGGATATTTTGGAATAGAATGGAAAAAAAAGTTTTAAAAATTGACATGTAGAATTGAAAACTTAGCCATAATAAAGTGTTGGAGCCCTTATTAAATTTATTTTATTCAATTTGAGGCAAAGAACATATATGGTTAAGTTATATATATATATATATTTATATCTATGTAGACCAACTCAGCTTCCTCGCTTCTTACAATTGGCCCACCAAGCATCCATCAATGCAGTTTATACAAAGCAAACAGTTACTGGAAGCCCACTCAGCCTCCTACCACCATTCAGGCTAGTTAGCTCTGTATACAAATGCCACGCCGGGAGTTTATGTAACTTGGCCTCCTTTGAAGCTATTGTGTATTTACTGGGCCTTGACACTGTTGCCAATTTTTCAGTCAATATTCAATTCCACAGCATGAGGTTCAAATCACACAACCTGTTGAAAGTTTATCCGGTAGTTGAAAGTTTGAATTTTATTTCATAATTTGAAATGAAATTTATTTCCTGTAGTATCGTGAGCAATCTAGGAATATTATATATAATCTACCTTCGACTACCTGCAAATATTCAAGGAATAGTGGTAAATAGAGTTCCTAAAAATTATAATTAGACAATAAGTATTCCATGCGATGAAAGCAGTAAACTATTGTATACTTTAGTGCTTATTAGTCTTCATTAATAGTAAAAAATCTCTGATTCAAATTCTAACGTTCCACGATTTTCCACTCACGGTTGACCACTCTTACTTTTGTATTTTTTATCGAAATTTACTAAAAATCCAGCTACTGGTATCTATACATCAGTAAAATCTGTGAGAATTCCTTTTGAAACTGATAGATCCAAAGCTCTAGTATACAGGCCACCGTTTCTCGCTGGTCTCTTTGGTCACTTAATTGGTAAAAGAAAGTAAAACCAGAAGTACCAATAAAAGTATGACAATGTATGTAAAATTTTAAAATACTAAATTGGGGATTCGCTGGGATAATTAGTAAATATTGCTAAAAGCTTCCTTCTTTAGTTATGGCCACTACTGTTCATTCCATCCTCCAACAAGCAAGAATACTCAAATGACAAAAAAAAGAATACAAGGGAAGTGCAGAAGGAATATTTCTAGGGTTGTCTAGATTGTATAATGAATATTAATGTCACCGAAATTCAAAAAACATTTGAATGTTATATTATATCATGAAATAATAAAAATTGTTGAAAATTATTAACTCTAACACCAGCATCTGAAGTAATCAGCTTTCAATTCAACTGTTGACTTGAAATTATGATTTCAAAAACTCATTTTGAAATTTGTACTTTCACCACTTGCTCAACACATAAAACGCGCGCTGCTTGATAGTAAATTTAGTTGTGTAATTGAAGCCGCCACTAGTGAACAGTTATATCAAAAGGAAATAAAAAAGTGACATAAACGCTCTCAGTGATTGTAGCGCCTATCTAAGTGAATGGCGCCTCCTCAACAAAACAAGGCTTTCGCTCAATACATACCTAATATTTAAACCTGCACAACCGTAAATGCCTATATCATACACTTCCTCATTAAATAGTGCTGATCCATTAAAACCTCAGATCATGCCATTTAAAGTTACATCTTGAGTATCAATAAATAAATTTATTAGATTTGGAGAGATTTCCATGACTTTAACTTTCAAACTTAACGGTTTTCATTTTCACCCTCAGATGAAGTATCAAAACCTCTATAGTAGGTTACCAAGCAAGTTTTTCATCGCAGAAATTGATAAAAATTATTTTTTTGTTAATTTGAATTTTAAAAATGACAAATATGAAAATTTTGAAATAAAAAAGGGGGTTTTTTGATTTTCCCAAATTATTATCGGGTATGTCGGGGAAAAAAGAATTCCAAAACCCGTATTATTTTCTTTTTAAAATTTTTTTTTTTTTCATTTTCTCATTATTTAAATAATATATTTAGAATTTTCTCCAAAATGGGGAAAATTATTCTCCACCTTGGGAAAAATATTTTTTTATTAATATTTTATTTAGTTAAAAATTAGTTATAAACAAACTTTTGATTCGCTGATTTTTTGGTAAAATAAAGAAGAACAACCATATACAACCCAAACGTGTGTGTTTCTCATTTTGTTATCTTTAGAAATTTATAAATACCAAACTGTAACTTTCAAACAATTTTAAAGTGATATAATCGAAAGTATTAATTGTAAAATGTGCTTCAGGAAAAAGCCGCCCCAAACAATTATTCGGTTTTTAATGAAATCGGCGGTCCCTAAAAAACTACTCAAATAACATAGCCTTACATTATAAAAGGGAAACCAAAAAATTTCATTTTTCCAATGATACATAATGTCAATTTTAATAGGATTTAAATATAAAAAATGTGGAATTGTTTTTATCGAGGGGGCTTTTAGTTCAGCGCAACGCCCACCAAGCCCTGTTTTAATTCATCGCGAAAAAATTATTAAAATGATTTAAAGGTAGGAGGTAAATTATCACAGAAAATTTATCTTTTTTTTTTTTTTCCTGATAGTTGATAGTTTTTTATTTTTCCAAAAACCAGAAAACCCTTTTTATTTATTTCAGTTTTTTTTAAAAAAAAGAAAAAGATTTTTTTGAATGTCATCCCGAATCATTGAGTTTGATAAGGATTTTTCCCAAAAAATATATAAAAATATGCATAGCGCATGGGTTTGGAAAAAATTTTTTAGGGTTTAAGGATTCAAAATATATTAATTACTTTTTCATTTATTGGGGAAAACCCCATACCAAAAAACAATTTCCCAAAATTTTTTAAGGACCCCAGTTTTTTATTTTTTTTTCCCACCTTTTTTCAAAGAAATTTAATATATTTTCCATTGAGTATAATGATTTCTTTCAATTCCCTTATTTCCTTTTTTTAAATCCCCAATAAAACAGGAATAATTTTTTTTGTGATATAAATAAATAATTTTATAGTTTCAAGATCCAGGGAAAAAATGGGTTTCCCCTTCAAATTGATTTTCTTAAAAATTTTAAGAACTCTCAATTATGAGGGGTTTTTTTCCTGTTATCCTTATCTCGTTTTGTGAAAAAATGATCAGGGAAAAGGTTTGGAGCACTTTTATTACTCCCTTTCCCCTGTAGATATGGCATTTTTAAAGTTTAACAACAATATTTTGCAAATGAGAAAACAACAATTATCTAACTCAAAAACCCCAGGGAAACCCCCTAATAAACATTTTCAGTCCACGCCCTTAAAGAATTCAAAAAATGGAAAACAAACCCCCTCTATAACCCCTCATCCATTTCCCCCCTTTAACCCAAAATGTTTCACCTTCCTTTGACCCCTTTTAGTGACGGCTGTTATTTTTGAAAACTAGGAAATCAGAAAAATTTTTAACCATTCAACCTTACCCCTAAGATTCAAAATCAAAAATACGTTTCTTTTTTTGAGAAGGGGCCCCCAAAAGCCATGACTCGAACTTCAAAACTAAGGGTATTTTGGATTTTCACCCTTTAGGGATGGAGTATTGAAAAATTTTTAAATATCCCTAAAAATCATCATAGGAAACTAAAAAAACTTAAAAGGTTTTTGGGTGGGCGGGTTGAAAATCACCAAACACATGTAATTATATGGGTAAAATTTTATTTCAATTCATTAAAATGAAGGTTCGGACTTTGTGGTATATTTCTAAAACAATGGGTACGATATACACCCGTCACACCCAAAAAATTCCATCCTTTTTTGTACGCTAACAGTGAAAATTTGATTAAAATTGAAATCATTTAAAAACCCCTTAAAAATTTTTCTATGATTTATCTGTAATCTTGAACCTTGAAAAACCAGACCCTAATTCCCAGTTAATTAATAATCCATTCAAACAACCTCATTCAGAAAAGGCCAATATTAACTTAAACCCGAATACAAATCAAGTAAAAGACACATTACGAGAATATAGATTTTCTGATATGGGAAAAAACAATGCAAGCGTTTTTCAGGTTCACAAAATCCCCAATTCAAAAGGGGTATATATCCAAGTAGGATTAATGAAGATTGTTTTTATCCATAAAGGGAAATAATTTTTCCCCGGAAAATACCCAAGTTGGGCGCCCCGAAAAAATTTTGCATGAGAAATGTGGGATGGTATTCCAGAAAGAAAAATTTTTAAAATAAAATAAACAATATTTTCAGGCCCTAATAAATCTTGACGTAATCCAGAAATATAAATTATGGAACGATGAGAGTCATTTACCTAGGTTCTTTCTAAAAATTTTTGGGGGGAAATTCCGCAGCCCTAAAATTTTTCCGCCGCTGGAATTTGTTTCTTGGATGACAACTGAAAATAATAAGGGGCATCCCCCCAAAAGGAAGCCCAGGACCTTCGAAAGTAAAAGCTTCAAACACTATAACATAAACAAGTATTTATTTCAGCGTAAGGAGGGACTGCACTACATTTTAAATGGCTATCAAAAATCGGGCAATTTGGGACCTCCATATTTTTGTGGCAAAGGTTTTTACTATGTTACAGTCGTATCCCAATTTGGGTGGTTACCGGCGTCCATATCGGGGGTCGAAATTGGAGTCCCAGTAAACCCTCAAAATTAACGGGCCCAGGGCCCCCCTTATACCGTATATATATATATATTTTTTTAATTATATATATAAAAAATATATATATATATTATATTTATATATATTTTATAATATATATATATATGAAAATAGCACCTTTTCCAAGGTGGACATCAGAAAAGATATGGCGTAAGTATGAATATTTCACCCCTTGGATTGAAAAAAGCAGAGAACTGTCGATGGACAGGTTCTCCGTATAAAGGTGACATAGAAGACATTTTTTTTAAAGTTCATTGTTATTAATTTTCGAAAAAAAAAAAATAGGGGCAAAGGGCTAGTATTACAGGGTGAAGGCCGAGAAAGTTATGAAAAGAAAAATTTTTCCTTGTCAGGTAAAGATAAAGGTATTATCAAAGAAATAGTCCCAAAGCCTATTTATCACTGTTTCTTAACAAAAAAAAACTTCTTTATATCGAAAGTATAACACGATTGAATGACCGGTCATTATTGGACTTATATTCCTAACATGAATTGCCACATTGAGAGAGAAAATCACCATATGTCCAGAGGATAAACATCACCCCCCCTCTGAATTTATCAGTTGACCCCAACGAGCATCTCACTGATGTCCCCCATACAACAAGAAAACATTTAAATACAACTTTAAGAAAGCTAATTTTCCTGGTTATACCTCAGATCTAATAGAAACGACTGAACTTTCTACAAAATATTTTAGATGTAAATGAGCTTTGATGGTTTTACTCTGTGTTGTATGAGATATTTGATCGGCATATTCCACCAACCCAACTTTCAAAAAAATATCCACATGGTTTAATAATATTATTCGAATATTAAAGAAAAATAAGATATTCCAGAAAAATTTAAAGAATTCAATTTAGATATTCATAGAAGACAATTTTGCTCTTACAAAACAGATTAAAAAGATATAAAGTTGCATATGCAATAATGCAGGATTCTGAGAACTCTATTATCCCAGATCCCCGAAATTCTGGTCTTTCATAGAGAATAGAGGTCACCTCGGATTCCCTGAATTCTTTTACTCATTAATAACGTAGAATACAAAATCCCAAAAATTGCAATGGCTTTGCAAAATTTTCAGCAGGGCCCACACCTCCCTCTGACACACTTTTTTTATATGAACGAAACAACAATTTCAAACAGACCTGTGATTAGTATGAATTCTGGATGAAAGCAGTTGTATTAGCTTTAAAAAAAATTGAAAGATAAATTACCAGTCAGATAGAATCCCAAGCTTTTTAGTCAAAGATTGTGCTCACAACCCCGCCAAGCCAATTTAAATAATCTTCAATACTGCACTAAAGACAAATACATTTCCACAGGTTGAAAAAATAAAGTTATTCCCATTTTAAAACAGGAGAGTAAATGACATGAAAAACTTTCACCCATCACACTGCTATGTAACTTTGGGGGCCTTTGAGATATGTATATATAATAGAATTCTCCTAAGGTCTCAATAACTTCTGAGCAACATGGTTTTATCGCAAAAGATCCACTATTACCAACTAATAACATTTATAATAAACCATAAGTTGCCCTTAGAAAAACAACTCCAGGTGGACACAATATATACAGATTTTTCAAAGGCCTTCACAAGTTGATCACACCATACTTATTTCTAAACCCAATGAAATTGGTTTCGATTCAAGTCTACTCAATTTTATATTCTTATCTACAAATCGACCAATTTGTTGAATATAGAGGACACGAACTGAGGAATACAATGCCACCAGTGGCGCACCCAGGGAAGCAACCTGGCTCCTCTACTGTTCTCCTGTTATCAATGACATAGGAATGAGTATGATAGTGAAATTCTATTATTTGCCGATGACCTGAAAGTTTTTCTGTTATAGAGTCACCAAAGACATCAAATACTAAAAAGGGATTTCGAAAAATCAGCCATCTGGTCCCTTTTCGAACAAATTACCACCAATTTAAATAAATGTAAATATTCCACCTTTTCCAATAAACAATCACCTTGATCACAATTATACAATAAATAATCATTTACTAAAAAACCGATAATTGCAAAAGCTTGGAGTATACTTGAACCAAACTCATTGCACCCACATAGAGAAAAGTGAAACTGCTGAAAAAGAATGTTAGGCTTTATTTGAAACTGTAAAGACTTCAAAACATGGAAAGTTCCCATCACTCTCTTCAATTCATTTGTCGATCCCACTTAGAGTATGGCTGTCTTGTCTGGTCACCTATATAGCTTACATACAATCAATCCCCAATCTCCCAACGACAGTTTATGAAATACGCCATTTACAAACTTGATGATGTCACCCAGTCGGGAATAGATAATAATATATTTATTACATGCTTAAATTTTCTTCTCTCGAGGACTCAAGAACATATTTACGCTTGCATATTTATTTACAAACTGGTAAACAGTCTTGTCAACTCACCAAACATATCTCAACTAGACTTTCATGTACCAAGAATCAACGGTAGAAAGGAAAACAATGTTTTTATTTACCAACACCAAGAACAAATATATTATTAAAATCTCCTTTATTTGCAATGTGTAATAAATTAAATCAAGTGTACAAAGTTGACATTTATTCAACACCATTACACGTTTTTCAAAAAAGAGATCAGAAACATTATAGTTTATAGCAACAATAACCATATATCATACTAAAAATCAAATAATTATTCAAATCTCGATCAGCTTTGTTGTTTTTGTTTTTGTTTTTTCTGTTTTCCTCTCTCATTTCTTTTTCTTTTCTCGGGGAATGTTCCATGAATGTATTACTATATTATTATTGTAACATGTAACATACTTCACACTTTCATACTAAAATTGTTTCTGTGTCCTGTAATTGGGCCTAGCCTGTTTGGACAATAAATGTTTTTTTTAAGTTTGTTGTATATTCTGGGCAAGTCTGATAAAAGTTTTTCCCGTATGTATAAGTGTTATAATTTTTTTTGATGAATAAATTCCTATTGATTCCCTCTCAAGGTTATAGTTGAGGCATAAGCTCACCTTTTGGAAGCACCCAGTATCTCTTTGATCTTGTATCTGTGTTCATGTGGATTGGGAATCAAGGTGAAGGAGGCCTCTCTGTCAAAGATTCTTTCACTGTGATCATCCTTTCCAAGTCCTTAACACCTCCTTTATGCCTCTAGCAGTTCTTTTATAATCGCCAGTAGGAGTTTCTTCAGGAACCAGAATGAAAGAAATTATTTACTCTGAGTAAGTTTACCTTTGGACATTAACGCATACCTATTTTTCATTAAATTTAGACTACCTTGAATGTCCCACGGTTCTGAAAGAATAGGTTTGTTCTTCCTCCTCGATTTGATATTCGCCTCTACCTTTGGCAGCCAGGGACGATTCCAAATTTTGAAATTACAGACCTTGCCTGTTGCCCCTTCTAGTTCCCCTGATTCATCCACGCTACCATTGTTTTTCACAGTCAGAAACAATAACTTTAGCTTTCACTGCAACAAACTTCCCACACCACCTGTAGGGAATATTACCTATTTTCAAAATGGCAAAATATGATCCCCAATATAGACCAATATAATTTCAACGTTTTTCTAAAATTTTGAAAAGCTATTCACACCAGATTAAAAGAATATTTGAATTAAAAAAATACATGAGGGACAGTTTGGTTTGTAAACACAGGATACAGAGTCTGCAGTATTAGAAGTCATAACAGATATCCAATTACTATTAGATTAAAAAAATGTGGACTTCTTTCACGTAAGCTTTTGAACTGTTAATCATAAAATTTTATTGAAAATTATATGAATTAGGAATTCGTGGAGGTTCATAACTGGTTTGAAAATTATTTATATGGTAAAATATGTTAATCTTGAGATTTAATAGTTCTTTTCAGAGATATATCTTGTGGGGTACCCAAGGATCTATATTAGGGCCATTACTCTTCTAATTTATATAAATTGACTTCAAAATTGAAATTAGCGGATCATTAAAATAATTTATGTATGATAAGATAAGATAAGATATTTATTTAAATAGGATACCCAATATACATAAAATAATTCATATTATAAATTTACAAATACAATTTGATAAAATCAGTTACTAAAACATAATTGTAATATATAGGTATTATCAAGAATCAAAATTTTAAAATGTAATATAAAATAAAATGTAATTAATAAAAAGACAAATAATAAAAAGACATTAGCTAGTAATAAAAATATAAAAAAAAATATAGCCACAGACAAATGATGTAAAGTGCCACAAAACAACTAATATTAGTGTTGGCCATCTCTTCTAGAAAAGTATGATAACAATTTTGTTTTGAGCAATATATCGGCATTACATTGTTTTATTTCCTCTGGTAGTTGGGTTATATTCATTCAACCTTTGAAAAATATAGATTTCATTGAATTCTTCAGCTTTGTCCCATTGATATGAAAATTATGTAACGGACCGTATTATAGTTTATGGAGTTCATTGTTGTATGTAACAAATTGATTGAAGTAATCAGGAAACATATTCCTTGGATTTTAAAGACAAATAGCATGGCCATATAATATAGTCTTTGATCTACTGATTGCCATTTAAAATGTATGAGCATTGTTTTTTTGGGGGTGTATCTGTTGCAATGAAAAAATTACTCGCATTCCTCTGTTCTGAAATTTTTTGTAACATTTGGATTTCATTTTTTGTAAAAGATATAAAATAGAAGAACAGTAATGAAAATGTGGCTGGATTATCGCTTATATACAGTTGTTCGCTAGATAGAGAAAGTTGTGCAGAAATTCTTGTGAAAAAATATAGTTTTTTTGAAATTTTATTACAGATGTATTTACAATGAGATTTCATCTCCAAACATTCATCAATTATGCATCCTAAATACTTGAATTGTACCCATTCTACCCTTCCACCTTCAAGTACTAAGTTGATTGTGTTGTAATTTATATTTGACAACCCCCAACCTATTATTCAAACCATAGCCTTTGTTTTGAAATGTTTAGCTTCAATTTGTTTATGTTCAGAAAATTTTCAATTTTTCCCAAAACTCCATTCAATCTCGTACAGTTTCATTCAAGTTGTTCCATAGCAAGCAATCGGGAGTGTCATCGGGAAAAGATTAAAAATCATAGCCTTGCACATTAATATCATTCAGATATATGATGAAAAATTTGGACCTAGGATACTACCCTGGGCACTCCTTGGCTATTCAGTATTTTATTTGAAACAGATTTATTATATTTAGTCATTTGGAATCTATTGTCAGGTATGCTTCAAACCACTTCAAACAGTGCCTGTAAGGCCAAATATTCTAATTTTTTATTAATATATGTCTGTCTATGGTTTCAAAAGCCCGCTTGAAATCTAAGAATATTGCCACTATGTATTTATTATCATCGATTAATGTTTCCCCATTTAGACACTGTTTTTTCAGAGAAGTTTCAGAAATGATTTTCACCTAAAGCCTGATTGTTGCCAAGAAGGAGCTTATTTGTAGAAAAATATTGTAGCAATTGATCATGTAATTTCTGTTTCAATGATTTTCTCCAATGGGAGCAAAGTGTTTATGGGTCTGAAATAAGATACATTTACAGCATTTAAGACTTTAGGAATAGGCACAACCACATTAATTTTAATTCTTCCGAAAGATGAGTGGCTAGGAAGTATTAAGAAGATTCAATACTGAAAATCCTAAAAGTATAAAATGTTTCTTTTAGAAATTTAACACTTGAAACTTCATTCAGACTACCTTTGTTTTTCAAAAAAAAAAATATTTTCTAAAATTTGTTTATAGTAAACCACTCTGAATTTTTCAAAAGATGTGTTGATTATATCAAAATCATGTGGGACCATTCTGAATTGACATTATGGAGTGTGAAATATGAGTTAACTATCCACAAAAATTATTGAATCTTTCTACAGCTTCTATTTCTGTTGTAGCATATGATGTATTTCCCTTACATTGAAATTAACAACTTTATAATTATTTTGTGGTTGTTCACACTTCACGAGCTTTTAAAGTATTCCACATTTCTTTAGAATCCCCCTTTTTTTCCTCAATTTTTGTTCGTAATAAATAGATTTCTTATATTTCATTTGATTAACTACCATTCCTTTTAGCTTTTTATGCATTACAATATATTTCGCTCTGTATTTTTTTTGAATTTTTTTATTCACTATCTCCACAACTTTTCTTTTGACTTTTGATCATACCATGGAAGATGATTCCAATTTTTTCTTGGTTTCAAAATAGGCTGCTTCATTTAGTATTTGACTAAATTACTATAAATATGTGTTAAAATTACATTTAATCATTTGAATTCCCAACCAATCACACTCCTATCAGCTTGATATTAATCTGATCGAATAAAAACCATCATTTATTTTACACTCATAAAAGAATTATCAGAGGTATGATCAGTATTTTACTAAGATTTATGCTAATGATTGAATGATCAGTAAAAATTTTTGGGGTTTCATGCACCTTAATTGTCAAAAAGATCCTGATTTGATAGAACATAATCAATTAATGTTGAGCTATTTCGGTCACATCTAGTACATTATTAACAATTGCTCAATTCCATTCATTTGAATTATACCTTGATCTTATTACTATAAAACTATCATCCAGGTAATTTATATAACGTCACCAACAAAAAAGGCATTTTTCCCCACTAGTAAAGTAATCTTCACACCATTCTTCAAACTTCTAAGAACTCAGATGACTTGAACTTGGTGAGTGGTAAACCCGCCAAATGCCATTTCAAACATTTACTGTTATGATTATGAACTGACACCAGTAATTGTTGTTTTAAAGCTGCCGCTTTTACTAAAAACTGCACTCCTTCTTTTACATAAATTAATACACCACCAGTATGCCTGCTACTAGAATCACATCGAACAACAGAAAAGCCCTGTATGTGTAATTCAGTTTGCTCAATATCGGTACAATCTTGCTTCCAATATTACTACAAGTGGTTGATAACAGAATATCTCTGAAATTAGTTCATCTTTGTGAGCAATGAAACTTGCAAAAGTTCAGATATATTATACTACATTCATTTACAATATTATGACTAAAGATTCCATCAAAATACATATGATGATTTGAAAATAATTTCACATTGCCTAGATTTCAAAGCTTACATTAAATATTGAAAAAATCTTCGCTTATATTTTAACTAAACCAAACTTACAAATGTTCGAAATCATACAATTAAAATCGGCCTAATAATCTCAAATATTCCACTACAATTAAATTCCTTGGGACTATATTTAGATTAAACTATTTTCAGTAAACATATAGAAAATTAAGACGCACCTATCACCTCATGGTTGGAATTCTATTCAGGATTCAGACTATCTTCCTTTGAAATATCTCGAGAAAATTTATTTTTGTCTTTTATTCAAAATTACAATAACTTATATCAGTCGGGGAACTGCAAATCAAAATATTATAAAACTATTGCAAGTAATACAAAACAGAATAATAAAATGTATATTCAGATACCACTACCTCAACCATCAGTAAACTGTATAAACCCAATGAATTACTCAATATCGGAAATTTATATAATTTCAAAATCTGCTGTTTAATCCAACTCTATAAAAAAATCTGCTCAACATTCTAACCTCACATTCACAAAATTAACTTTTCCATGCCATATAATACTCGCCACTGTAAAAATTTATGTAATATTCCAATAAAATCAAATTTTGGTCGTAAGTCAATATTTTATCAAGGTATAATGACATACAATTTAATTCTGATTACTTGAAAAATATGCTTCATAGCCTTTCAAGATTCATTTGAAAAATATTGGATCTCTGATAATTATTTTTTATTTTGCAAAACATAATATAAAAAATTATAATAAGAGAAATATAACCTATTTTATTGATAATCCCATAATTGTTTTAATAAAATAATTCAACACTGTTTAAAATATATGTTATTTATTATGTATTATTGTATCCCTAATATAAATAATTGTATTATTTCTGGGATGAATAAAGTTGTTTTATTATTTTCAAGAGATATCAAACGAAAAAATGATCAAAACAAACACCCACCTGTGTGCTGGCACTCAGGATCTCTTGATCTTGTATCTATTTTTTGTGTATGCACTGAGAGTCTAGGTGAGAAGGCCTTCATTTAAAAATTGCTTCACCTCTGATCATCTTTTTGTCACAATACCTCCAGGTATGTTATTACCCCAGAGTTCTTTTAGTACTGCAGCTACTCTTACTAGTGATGGATTTGACAGGTCATCTCTGTATGCACAATGAGAGTGCAAATCTTTACCAGCGAAATTTATCAAGGTCACACGTCTTTGTAATATACTCCATCTATTTTGCCTTGTCCACGTGGTTGACAGTGATCTTCGTATTGCCATATCCATGACTTGCAGCGTCTTTTTCGAAAATTTTAGCAAGAGTATCTGTTCATCCTAGAAAATGAATATTATTTGAATAATCGCAGCTCCAACACGTAAGCAAGATTTTTTATAGATGGTTTGATTTTCGAGATATGGGACATAAAAAACAGATTCAATGCAACACAAATATCAAATATTATCCAGAATTTTGTATATTTTGAATTTGTTTGGGAACATACCTAGTATATTGTTACAAAAAACTAATTTATTGCTTTTCTACTCATCCATTTCTTTAAAAAATATGCCAGAAATATCGGAAGAATTGAAACTATAATAAAAAAAATTGAAGAAGCCCATATTTTGCTGATATTTGAACTATCATTTTTATTTACTACTTTCATTCACTTTTTTGTCAAAGCTATTTTATTATTATGTAGTTTCAATTTGATTAATTTCAATACCATCTTCCATTCCATCCATAACTTGACTTTCTACTAAGGTACTTGACATCTGACTTTGAGATATCATCAAATAAATCAGAAGATCTCATTACTTCGTGAACAATTACCCTATGTATAGAAGAAAAATAGATATTATGCAACATCATGTAATGATAGCTAGTAATACGGAGCACGAGGTGTTACCGTGGTAATGCATATTAGTAGCATTACATGATCGTTTCATACACAATTTTTCTATGACCAATAAATAATAAAATAAAACAAGAATTTCTGGTGGTGTACAAGATAATTCTTCGCAATAATTATTATAATATGGAGTAGAAAAAGTATTATACATCAATTTATAGACCAATGTTAGGGAAAACACCTAATCAAATCAAATCAAAATACTTTTATTGTCTAAGATAGTTTCTTGTTGACAAAGCTTTGTGAAAGGGACATAAACAATTAAACAATTATTAATAATAAAAATACTTACTCATAAATACAATATATACAAACACAACTAATAATACTTCCAAAACATGGTAAAATGTTATTAGTTGATTGTCATACTACACGCTAAAATTTTAACAATACTCAACAATTAAAAGTTACTTACTCATAAATACAAATATATACATCACATATACAAACACAACTAATAACACTTCCAAAACATGGTAAAATGTTATTAGTTGATTGTCATACTCACACGTAAAATTTTAACAATACTCAACAATTAAAAATTACATTTATAATATATATAAACTACATTCAGTAGTCAGAGGAATTACAATATAATAAAATAAATAAATGGTGTACAGTGCTAGTCATACATAATGATCTAACTAGGTTGTCACTATAGAATTCTGAAGGTTGTAATATGCCTTTTGAGAAGGATATTCTTAATTGAATTTCTAAATGGTGCAGATTTACTTTTTCTTTTGAGAATGCCAGGTAGGTGGTTATAAATCTTCCTACTCTGAATATAAGGCAATTTTTGTCAAAGATGATGTTGGTATGGGCATACTAATATTATTGTGTTGACGGGTAATATAACAGGTCTATTATTTGGCTCTTTGATTTTGTTTTATGTATTAAGCTACAATTTGTTTCGGAGAATAAATATACATAGCTTAAAAATTGATGTTCAAAAAAAGGGAGGTTTACAATGAACCCTTGAACGACATTTACAAAAGTACCTCAATGCCTTTTGAAGTACAAATATTGAGTTCATCAACTGGTTAGAGCAGGAACCCCAGAAGGAGATGCCATATCTTATGTGAGATTCAACCAGTGAGAAGTACTTATTCTGCCTGAATTGAGGCCAAGTTCATTGGTAATGACTAACAGCATAACAGCCTGATGCTAATGTTTTACTCAGTTTTATGTGCCAATTAATTTGTATTCTAGGTATAAACCTAGAAATTGGTGTGGGTTGGCTAGTTACCCCTGATTGCCTAAAGCTAGGTTATCAAAGTTGAATTTGAAGGTTAGTATGCTTGTTTTCCAATGTTGAAGCCAGCAAGTTGGAGTCACACCATCGCTTAACTTTCTCCAAATCAGAAGTGATATTTTTTCAAGAGTTCAACATTTTTCCGTGCCACATTATTGTGGTGTCGTCTGCAAACATGGTGAATTTTCCGGAAATGTTGATATTACCAAGATCATTTAAATAAATGAGAAAAGAAGTGGTCCCAATACCGAGCCCTGGGGAACACCATAATCGATATTTGAAGGGTTCACAATTTATTATTACATTTTACCATCTGAATTCGGTTAGAGAGATACGATTTTAGCCAGTTATAGCTACATCTCTGATTCCATAGCAATCCAGCTTCTGAAGCAGTATTCCTGGATTCACACAATCGAATGCTTTGGAAAAATCACAAAACACTGCTCCAACAGCTCTCGGTATTCAATTCTGTGTAAACTGCCTGCAACAGGTTGAAAATAGCATCATTGTGTTTTTATTGGGTTGGAACCCAAATTGAGAGGACGAAAATATATTATGTCGATTTAAGAATGATACTAGTCTTTTCTTAACTAGCTTCTCAATTATTTTCGAGAGGGTTGACAGTAGTGCATTGGTCTAAAGTTCGAGGGTTCTTCGAGGACCACCTTTATGCAGTGGAATTATAATAGCAGTTTTAAGCAAGTAGGGAATTCACCTGTCATAAATGAAATGTTAATTGCTTCGACTAATACATGCAACTTCATCTGGCAAATTTTGTAATATTTTCACTGATATTTCATCCAACCCACAAGATTTTTTATTTTTCATTTGGTTGAAGATCGATTTGAGTTCCAATGTCAGTGTTATATAAGTAAAAGCCATCTGATATGGATATATGTTTGAGATAATGCAAGGGGTCAGTCATTGGTACCATGTCACGGGTCAGTTTTTCAGCTACTGTACAATAAAATTCATTAAGTTTGTTTGGTTCAATGTTCATATGGAGGGAGATGAGTACTTTTGCCCTTAGGTTGTTTATTATAGACCAGTTTTCGCGCATTTTGTTTTTCGGCTCTCTATTCTGTGTTTGTAGTAGTTTTCCTTAGCAGCTTTTATTACATTTTATAGGTGCCTGTAATTATAGAAGTAGAGTAAAACCACCTCATTAGTGGTGTGCTTTCTATTATGTTCAATGACCTAAGGTTTGCAGCCGATTTTTTTATTCCTAGGGATATCCATGCTTTTTATTTTTTTCTTTGTCCTTTATTTTCTGTAGAGGAAAACAATTTTGAAAGGCAAGCAGAAGAGTTTTGTGAAATGCATTGAAGGGTTCAGGGGAATTCAGAACTGGCACCCAGTTTATTGTAGAAGATAATTCATTGAATTTGTCAAAATTCGCTCTACTGAAGATTCTGCCCAAACCTGTGCCTCCTTTTCTCGTGGATCTCATTTATTAGGAAGGAGGTGTAGATTGCCTCATGGTCAGAGAATCCTGCATGAATGACAGTGCAATCAATACTATTACTATCAAGGTTGGAACAGACATAGTCTATGACAGTTGATGAGTGGAGGAGATTCGAGTAGGATTTGATACATGCTAGTCTGATTGAAAGAGTTAACAGATTTTCAGAGTGAGTGTGACTGGGGATTGCTCATTTGAGAAATCTATATTGAGATCCCGGCTATAATTAATTTGGTTGATGGGTAATTGTGTAAGAATAGATTCAAAATTATTGAAGAATATGTTCAAATCTGAGTTTGGAGTCCTATAAATGCAGATTATATATAGATTATTGGCCCTATTGTATACCAAGGAAAACTCGAAAGTATGCTCTACAATTAAATTATCATAAATAGTGATATTTTCCAATACGAATGTATTGGAGAAGTTATTTTAATTAATATCAGCGTACCACCATTATTAAAATTTTTTCTGCAATATTTTGAAGCTATAGTGTAGTTAGGAACATAATAGGGTTCATTTTCTTTAAGCCAGTGCTCTGTTATTAGAATTAATTCGGTAATTCCTGATTTTCAATGAATACGAGGAGTTCATCAGTTTTATAGCTTAATAGATTGAATATTTAATAAGAGCAAAGATAATTTTGACGGAAATTCATTGGAGTTATAGATGAGTTGGGCAAGGTTGTCAACGCCTAAAAAAGGGATTTCGCATTGGGGCATGAATAGGGCAAGTCTGGATGGATTCATATGTCATTACTCCTATCACTTTGATAGTTTTCAAAACAACTTGTCTTTTGAATTGGATATAAAATTTTTTACCTTTTGGATTATCTCGAATTTGGAGCCTTTTTCCATATCATCGGTGAGTAGTACAAGAGATGAGTTAATATTGTATGTCTTGAATCTAGTTACTTTATTTAATATTTTCTTATTTATGATGTGATCAAGCTGGTTCATTGCAACCAGAAAGTATCAAAACATTGGAGGTTTTACTTATTGGTAATAGTTGTTTTAGAGCAGCATTCAGGCTGTTATTATTGCTTATGTTTTTAGTGCTGAATAATACTATCACATAATCATCTGAGCCATAGCTTATAGCATCTAAGAATGTATTTTTGTCAAGTCCGAGAGTTCACTATGTGGTTTTATAATTTCCTCTATGATATATTTATCTTCGCAATAAGTCTATTTAGCACTTTAGAAAAGTTAATTGCATATTCATCACCTAAAATCAATATTTTGTCTTGTCAGAGTTAGTGTAGTCATCAGTTCTCTTCCGCCCGTGAGAAGTCTGCAGTTCACTGTCTTCATTGTTTATACTTGCTTCTGCAATGCTGATTTCCACCGCTAATGTGAATGTGTCATTTTCCTTTCAGCTTTCCAATTTTGCCAGGATCTTCATGATCATTTTGGGTTGGATCTAAGCTATCCAATGACAACTCTTGATTATTGCTAATTACTTCCACATGGAAGTCATTTGATAGGTTGACTGATTTATTTACAGATTTATTTTCAAATTTATGAGGGTGGGACTTTTTTTGAGTAATCTTTTGTGTTTCTTGTGACATGTATGTTTTTATTTCCGTTTATAATTTTGTTTTTAATGAGAACTGCAGTTAGTATCGAGAATATTTTCCTTTATTGCTACTTCATTGAGTTTAATTTTTTCAATGGATTTTTTCCCCTCTGAAGGCCCCAATTTCTGTAATTTCATTGTTGTCAGTCTGCTTTGAACTTCAGTGCCTTTAATTTTGGTTATTTGGGGAAGGAAGTTCGTGATCCTTGTTTTTAGAACATCAGTTTGTATGCTAACTGTTGACATAGGTTTAACCCCACTGATGGTAGTTCTAATATAAATGGTGGATCTCTTATAGATCTAGTAATAACTAATCGTTCTGACCAATACATTAGTAAAGTTATAAAAACGCCAAGAATTACAGATCATTATATGATAATAATCCACTTAACCTCTAAAACTAAACAAAAACCATTGGAAATAGAGAGCAGAGGTAGAAATATCGATTATGACAACATCAATTATAAATTGTCCCTCGTAAATTGGAAGTATAACCTGCCTGATATAAATAAAAAATATTTACACTTTCATTCTAATATAATAAATGTTCTTAATGAAATTACCCTAAGAAAAAATTAAAATATATCCGAAATATAAAGAATGGTGGAATGACAGAGTTGAAGATGCGGAAACACTAGAGATAAATGTTATAAACAGTTCAGTAGTAACAGAACACCGGAAAATATGGATATATACAAACAAAAAGAAATATTGCTGTTAAAAGGAATGCGCGAGGAAAAACGGAACCATTTTGAAAACAGTATCACAGAAAATAGGAATAATTCTAGGGAACTGTGGAAAATATTGAACTCACTACTTCCTAAAGAAAATAAAAACAATAATTTTTTTCAGCTCGAAATTGATGATGAAATTATTTCAGACCCAAATATAATGCCGGACTATTTAAACTCTTATTACATAACAAGTATAAAAACAATTATTAACAACATTGATGATTCTGGTCCAGATTTTCCTGTTTTACCTAGACATCAGAACATATTCTTTAAGCTTATTACTACAGATGAACTGAAAAACATTGTTTTTAACCTTCCAAATAAAAAAGGCTCAGATGACATAAACATAGAAATTATAAAGAAATGTTTTAATAACTTAGCTCTGCCACTTGTTAATTTAATAAACACATCTCTTTTAGAATGCAAGGTACCAGATGAACTAAAAATATCAATTATTGTGCCAGTCCCAAAAGTAAGCAACTCTCACAGAGCCATTGACTTCAGCCCATCAATATGCTCAGTTGTCCTGAGAAGATTATAGAGAAAGTAGTATATGAACAACCATTAGAGTTTGTACAGACAAACAACATTATAAACGGTGTGCAATCAGGATTTCGAGGGAAATATAGCTGTGAAACTGCAATACAATGTGTTTTGAACGACTGAAAGAGTAATCTAGATAAGAATCTTGTTACAGGGGCGGTGTTTTTAGATTTAAAAAGGGCGTTTGAAACAATAGATAGGGGGAGATTATTAAAAAAGATAGAGAGTATTGGAGTGAAAGGTAGAGCTTTGGAGTGGATCAATAATTACTTAATAAATAGGAAACAAAAAGTAACAATGAATAAAATTATGTCTCTTGAAATCGAAAATGACATAGGGGTTCCACAGGGTAGTGTTTTAGGTCCACTGTTATTTCTTTTATATGTTGACGACATAGTGAGTGCAGCTGGACATTGTTCCATACATCTATTCGCCGATGATACCCTCATATATTTTACATGTTTAGATAATGAAGAGTTGATAACAACACTTAACACTACTTTGGAAAATATCAATAAGTGGTGTTCCTCTAACCAATTGAAGATAAACACACAAAAAACCAAATTTATGATAATCAGCAACGAAAATAATTACAGATTGTTTTGCGAGAGTCAGCTAAATATTACTGTAAGTGACGAGTCAATTGAAATGGTACAGAAATTTAAATATTTAGGAGTAATTATAGATAGACAGCTCAAATTTAATCGAAATCATTTCATATAAAATCAACTACTTACAAAGATGTTCTACTTTTCTGACAAGATGGGCCAAAACTATTCTGTTCAACACCCTAATATTACCTCATTTTACCTACTGTTCCACAATACTTTACCTGCTCAATCAAAATGAAATGTTCAGATTTAGGAAACTTCAAAATCGAACTATGAGAATCATACTCACATGCTCAAAGAGAACACACATTGGGCATATGTTAAAGGAAATGCAGTGGTTGTCAATAGATGACTTCTTTGAGTATAATACTCTAATATTTATATTTAAAATCAAATCAGGTACTGCTCCAAGCTATTTGAGAAATATTGTCAATTACAATTCTGATGTGCATACCCACAATACAAGATCACGAAATGATTTCCACATTCCACTGGTGGCAAAGAGTCATACACAAACTTCTGTATTTTTCAAAGGCCTGAAGAGATTCAATCAGCTGCCCATAGAAATCAAATCCTCAGATTCCTTGAACAAGTTCAAACAGAACTTAAAAATTTTTCTTCACTCTCCTAGTGCTGGAGCTTGAAAAAAGAATTTTTCTTAGTAATTCTATTTCAATATTCTGCACAGGTATACTTATGTTTCTCCCTTCTCTTCAACTGATTTTAATGTGTAGTTTTTATGAGTGGAATGGCTGTATTGGTTTTACTTTATTTTATATGACCAAATTTGAATGTGTAGTTTTATGAGTGACATGTCTATTATTAGTTTTATTTTATAAGACCAAATTTAATGTGTATTCATTAAATGATCATTTGTATTAGTTCATAATAAATAAAGAATTATATATATATATATATATATATATATATATATATATATAATGTTTGAGTACACTTTGTTACATTTACCTGCGTCAAATCCTCCCAATTTCCAATAGATCTCTTCCTCTTAATTTCAACAAATGGTCCATCATTGGGCATATTTTCTTTACCATCTCTAATTTCCGAGCTATTTGAGCTCTCCGAATTTGTTGAGTCCTTTGAACTTTTGGAGTCCTTTGAACTTTTGAACTTTTGTATTTCTTTGAACTTTTTGAGTCCTCTGAACTTTTGGAGTCCTTTGTTCTTTTTGAGTCCTCTGAACTTTTGGAGTCTTTTGAACTTTTTGAGTCCTTTGAACTTTTGAGTCCTCTGAACTTTGGAGTCCTTTGAACTTTTGGAGTCTTTGAAAAATTTTGGAGTCTTCCGAAATTTTGGATTCTTTGACACAATTTGAGTATTTTGAATTTGTGGAGTCTTTGGAATTTTTGGAATCCTCCGAACCTTTGCAACTCTTAGAAAAAGTTTTGGAGTCTTCCGAAATTTTGGATTCTTTGACACAATTTGAGTCCTCTGAACTTTTAGAGATTTTTGAATTTTTGGATTTCAGAACTTTTGGAGCTCTTTGAAATTTTGGAGTTTTCAGAACTTCTGGAATTCTCAGAACTTTTGGAGCTCTTCGAACTATTGGAGCTCTTCGAACTATTGGAGCCCTCCGAACTTTTGGAGTTTTTTGAAGTTTTGCCCATTTTTTCATTATAACTCACATTCTTTTTCTTCTGTTATGTTGCTGTGATTTCTGTTTGTACAATTTGGAGCTATCATATTGAATTCTTATATCATCCTTATTAATCGTAAAAAATGTACATGTTTTTTGTATTAGGAATCAGGTTTTACATAGGAGGGTGATTTTTACATAGGAGGATGATTCAAATTTAAACCGGATCCATTTTTCAAAATGTATCCCCAAGAACGTGTTTCAATAGGCCGAAAATTCGTTTCGTAATGAAAAGTACGTGTTTTTATTGGCCAAAATCTGTTTCAAAATGAAAATCCGTGTTAAAATGGACAATATTAATAAACCGGTAGCAGATATTTAATTCGCGTATTATAATACGGGAGCAGAAAAAAAGTATTATACATCAATTTGTAGACCAATGTTTGAGTACACCTTGTTACATTTACCTGTGACAAATCCTCCCAATTTCCAATAGATCTCTTCCTCTTAATTTCAACAAATGGTCCAATTGGGCATATTTTCTTTACTATCTCTATTTTCCGAGCTATTTGAGCTCTCCGAATTTGAACTTTTGGAGTCCTTTGAACTTTTGGAGCCCTTTGAACTTTTGGATTCCTTTGTTCTTTTTGAGTCCTCTGAACTTTTGGAGTCTTTTGAACTTTTTGAGTCCTTTGAACTTTTCGAGTCTTCTGAACTTTGGAGTCCTTCGAACTTTCGGAGTCCTTTGAACTTTTTGAGTCCTCTGAACTTTTGGAGTCCTTTGAAATTTTTGAGCATTTTGAATTTGTGGAATCCTCCGAACCTTTGCAACTCTTAGAAAAAGTTTTGGAGTATTCCGAAATTTTGGATTTTTTGACACAATTTGAGTCCTCTGAACTTTTAGAGATCTTTAAATTTTTGGAGTCCTCAGAACTTTTGGAGCTCTTTGAACTTTTGGAGTCTTCAGAACTTTTGGAATTCTCAGAACTTTTGGAGCTCTTCGAACTATTGGAACTATTGGAGTTTTTTGAAGTTTTGCCAATTTTTTCATCATTACTCACATTCTTTTTTCTTCTGTTATGTTGCTGTGATTTCTGTTTGTACAATTTGGAGCTTCCACATATTAAATGCTTATAATATCGTTTTCATTAATCGCAAAAAATTTACATGTTTTTGTATTAGGAATAAGATTTTACATAGAAGGGTGATTCAAATTTAAACCGGACTCCATTTTTCATAATTTATTCCTACATAATCTCCTTTTATTAAAACGCATTTTTGCCATTGGGTAAGAAGTTTTATGATTCCCTCTTCAAAGAATTGCAACCTCTATGTTGTTGGTGAATTTCTTGCCTACCATTGACTCTTTGAGCATTCCAAACATGAAAATCACTCGGAGCGAGGTCTGGACTGTAGGGAGGATGTTCCAGGACTGTCCAGTTGATTTTTTCAATTTTTCTCGTGGTCGGGCGTTGTCTTGGAGCAAGAGAACCTCAAGGGTTGATTGTTTGCGCCTTTTACTACAGTAAGCTGCTTTCCCTTGGCCCAAAAGCTCGGAATAGTATTAGACATTGATTGTCTTTCGTTCATGAAGATGAGCAACACTCCTTTAAAATCCCAGAAAAGGATTAAAAGAGAAGACATATGATAATCCATTGCGCAATTGATGACACGGCTTGTTGCTCGGACAAGGAGATAAACTGGGAGTTTCTCGAAAACTGGAATCTCTTCCTAAACCTTGCCCCTGCTTACAATGAAGATCTCAGACCTGTACCGTTTATCCTCGAATTTAGAGAAAGATAGTCCGGTTGAAATTTCAATCACCCTTGTATAAAGTATTAATGACGATCCTAATTTCATAAATATCATATTAAAAAAATAATAAAATATGCAATATTTTTTTCAAGAGTAGTTAACGAAAGATAATTTGGTAATTATCTCAATTGTAGGGTCAAATATGTAAAATATGGCAACTCAGTATCTTCCCCAATCACAATAACATCTGGTGTACCACAGGGATCTCATTTTTTTCTTACAAAATTCTATTTGTTTGCAAAAATATTTGCAGCTGATACAACCTTAACTTCTAAGTAGTATACTGTATGTTGGAAATACTACCACTATGGTTGAATATGTCTGCATAATTGGTCCGAATCCAATGAAGCACAATTATGAAAAATGATAGCAGTGGCGTGTAATATTTTGGTTGAAAAATATGAAACCTGTCTGCATGGACGTGACTGGTAAAAGTGAAACAGATCTTTTTCATGAAAATGATGTGTTTTTATGTCTCAAACATATTGAAGAAAAACTAATTTTTGCACTATTTTCAATACTCTGTATTTAATAAAAATAATGCAAACCTATGTTAATATGATTTTTTTTTAATAATGAAAGGATTAAGACCTTTAAGTACCATCATGCAATTATGAAACACCCTGTATATATCTTGCATCTTCATCTACCACATTTCTTCAGATTCACAAGCATAAAAATGCATAATCTTATCATGTATACTACAAGAAATGCACAAAAACTAAGACAATCCAGGGTTGTCTAATTAATTCACTGGATAGATGTTTTTAGTTATATATTGTAGTGTCGTACTGTCACCATTGATGTAATTATTTTATTTATACACTATTGAAGTACTTTCTACACATTTCTTTTTCTGACTTATCACAAATGTAATTTAGACATAACATGATCAAATAAATATATCTATCTGTCAATGCCAAATTGCAACACTAAGTACCCCAGTCTCTCAGAAAAATAGACGCCACAGAATGACTGACCCATGGGTTACAAGGGGTCTGATTAGTCATTTTAATGAATCTTAAAAATATGTGATATCTGGTGCATTTTACTGTGGATCAATATTTACCTCTGTCAGATTATCCAAATCTCCAATAGATCTCTTCCTCTGAAATTCAACGTGTGGTACATCATTCCCATTGTCTTTTTTTCTATGCCTGTTCTCGGAGCTGTTTGAGCTCTCTGAATTTGTTGCGTCCTTTGAACTCTTGGAACTCTTGGATTCCTCTGAAGTATCCGACTTTCCCCCATTATCATTCACATTTCTTTTTCTGATGTTATTCTTTTTCTTCTTCTCTGAGCTATTTGAATCTATCGAATCGTCTAAACTCTCTGAAGTATCCGACTTTCCCCCATTAATATTTACATTTCTCTTTCTTATGTTATTCTTTTTCTTGTTCTCTGAGCTATTTGAATCTATGGAATCGTTGAAACTTTTGGAGTCATCCAAACTCTCTGAAGTGTCTGACTTTCCTCCTTCATTAGTTAAACTTCTTTTTCTTATACTGTAGTTTTTCTCGTCATCCTCGTTTGAGCCAGAACTGGCATCTGAATCATCACCTTTTTTATTGTCACTTGAATTAATGTCTTTTGCAATAAAATTTCTCATTTCCTCTTTGGGTGAAGCTAATTCTTGTACATCGTAAGCTGGGTAGCTATCTTTGAATACAAAATTTGGTGTCATAAAATCAGGATTGTTCAGTGGTTCTTCTATTTCATTTACAGAGTAAACATATCTGTTGTTGTCGGGGTTCACAAAGCTAGAATCTGGTATAATTTGTGACTCCAGTTCAGACAAGAAATCAGGTCTTTCTTCTTGCTCCTTACGTCTAATAGGTTTCTCTGGTTCTTTCGGAAGGTACTCCTGTGATAGGGTACAGTTGTTTCTTATGATATTTTTGCCGCTATTCAACCAAGGCTGTTCGAAATATTCTATCTCGCAAATATAACTTCCTTTGCTTTGATCGATTGGACAAAACGAGATGGTGGTGTCTTTCGAACAAGTGGTTGGAGCTATTTCAACCAACAAAAGGTATTTTATGCCAGCAACAACCTGAAAGCGATAAGTATGTAGGAATTAATGTCAAATATATGGAAAAACGGAAAATAATACCTGTTGTTGAAGTCTCAATACTCTGACAAGAGCATGTTTTTCATCCCGTTCACTTTCCACATGCCTAAGGGCTGTATCAACCAAAGTTGAAACACCTTCTGCATCGGGATTCAGATCGAAAGGACAGCCCAAGCAAGGATAATTGGTTTCCTGTAAAAAAATTATATGTGAAATTGTTGTTTCAGGGTAAGAACAGTTTTGGATAAGTATCAATGGAACTAGCTTTATTCTATTAAGAAGAGAATGAAAAAATAATAATGATACTATCGAGTACGAAAATCTAAGTAATTTTATTGTATACAGCTTATGCCCGCCGCTTTGCCCGCATGGATTTCCAGAGCATAATTTTAAACGCTTTTTTCTATGACTCTAACTTCATCCCCCATATCATCCCTTTAGGGGTTGAATTTCCAAAAACACTGAAACACGTATTTCTTCATTTGTAACAAAGACTTCAAATACCAATTTTTATCACTAACGGTACTCCTATACAACATACAACCCCCATTTCACCCCTTTAGGGTTGAATTTTCAAAAACCCTGAAATACGTATTTCTTTATTTGAAAAAAAGAGCCTGATTACCAATTTCCATGAGTCTAACTTCAAAACTAAAGGAACCCCCATACAAAATTTCACCCCCCATTTCACTTCTTTAAGGGTTAAATTTCCAAAAATCCGTAACAAGTATTTTTTTATTGTAACAAAGCCAAATAACGGTCTCCTATACAAACTTTCAACCCCCTTTTCCCCCTTTTTACATTTTCAAAAATCCTGAAATACCTGTTTTTTTATTTGAAATGAATGCTGGAGATCTAGCACTGTTGACAGTATTTTCATATATATCCAACCATTTGGTGAGCACACGCTGATAAAGCAGCCAAGCTGCGCTTTTTATTCCGACTTAAATTACAAATATTGAAATTACAAACTACAAACTTATTTTTATCGAAAATAATTGTAGCTTATATTACCCAAGGATAGTTTAGCTTTTTATCGGTGAAAATAAAATTAAAATCGGTTCAGTAGTTCCAGAGATTCCCCCTACATACAAACAAACATACAAACAAACATATAAACAAACATACAAACAATCATACAAACAAACATGCAAACAAACATACAAACAAACATACAAACAAACATACAAACAAGCATACAAACAAGCATACAAACAAACATACAAACATACAAACAAACAAACATAACAAACAAACAAACAAACATACAAACAAACATACAAACAAACAAACAAACAAACATACAAACAAACATACAAACAAACAAACAAACAAACATACAAACAAACATACAAACCAACATACAAACAAACATACAAACAAACATACAAACAAACATACAAACAAACATACAAACAAACATACAAACAAACATACAAACAAACATACAAACAAACATACAAACATACAAACAAACATACAAACAAAATACAAACAAACATACAAACAAACATACAAAACAAAAAAAAAAACATACAAACAAACATACAAACAAACTTTCAACCCCCATTTTCCCCCTTTGGGTTTGAATTTTAAAAAATCCTGAAATACCTGTTTTTTTATTTGAAATGAATGCTGGAAATCTAGCACTGTTGACAGTATTTTCATATATATCCAACCATTTGGTGAGCACACGCCGATAAAGCAGCCAAGCTGCGCTTTTTATTCCGACTTAAATTACAAATATTGAAATTAAAAAACTACAAACTTATTTTTATCGGAAATAATTGCAGCTTATATTACCCAAGGATAGTTTAGCTTTTTATTGGTGAAAAAAAAATTAAAATCGGTTCAGTAGTTCCAGAGATTCCCCCTACATACAAACAAACATACAAACAAACATACAAACAAACATACAAACAAACATACAAACATACAAACAAACATACAAACAAACAAACATACAAACAAACAAACACACAAACAAACATACAAACAAACATACAAACATACAAACATACAAACATACAAACAAACATACAAACAACAAACAAACATACAAACAAACAAACAAACATACAAACAAACATACAAACAAACATACAAACAAACATACAAAGATATAAACAAAAATACAAACACACAAACAAATTTTACCACTTTATAATAAAAAAAATATTTTGTAAGGAAATTACAATTGTTGATTTATTTGGGATTTTTTTAAGTAAAGACTAATTCATAATTTAGGTAATCACATGACTGCCATTGAGAAAGTTTATTATCTACTAGCACTGTGCTCGATGGGATTTCCCATCGGTAACAAAAACAACTAGAAATTATACAACTAAAAGTATAGAATTATACAAAATTATTTTCAGGGGGAATATTAAATGTGTCCAAATATTTTTAACCCCCTATTTAAAGCCAAAAACATACTCATCCGAATGCCGCAATTTTTCTGCAAACAAAATGGCTGCCAGACATGCCGCAAAAAAGTACAAATATTTGAACTCGTTGCGAATTCGGACAAACCACGGAACCACATAATTCAGACCAGTCTGTACTGTACCTTCGCAACATAACCAACCCGAATCTTCAGTTCTATTGGCAATCATGTGATATGTTCACGTTAATTATGAAATGGAGGATCTGATAAATATTTATGAAATTAACCGACTATACCGTCTCTAAACCCTATGAAGTACTTCAAACAAAATGAAAGAACTTTTGTTCGCGATATATTTCGCTAGAGGAAAGTGTAGGGAGATTATTATAATCTCGTTAAGGATATGGAAATCCATGAAATATTTCAATTTCTTTAGAATAACTTGCTCTCACTACGACGAACTATTGTCCATAGTGATGTCAAAATTGGACGAACTATTGTCCATAGTGATATCAAAATTGAAAGCGTCGTATTTGGGTACACCAATTCGATAAAATGCATAAACTAATTACCTATTCTTCTTCCGAATCTATATTGGACTGATTGGAAGATTTTCAAATGAAAAAATAACAAACAACAACGATAAATATAGAAAAATTACATATGATATAAACGTTCATGCGGCGGTTTTTCTCCGATTTACGAATCGCAAAAAAATTGCGTTTATTCGGATGAGTATGGACGAGCCTTAACCCATTCAGGGGATGACTGATTCATCAACACCCAAACCAAACCGCTGTGCTTCGAAAACTGAAATTTTGACAGTGTATTCCAATAATGATACTTAAATAACCACTAAGAAGGTATTTTTTTATATTCCATGCCTAAAGGAATGAAAAGGGTAGTGAAAGTTTGTATAATATAGTACCTTTTGTTTTGTTCATTTCAAATAAAGAAACACGTATTTCCGGGTATTTGATTAGTTTTGAAGTTAGAGTCATGGACACCATAAAGGGGGTATAAAAAAGTATGATCTCGGAATTCATGCGGGCAAAGTCGCTGGCATAAGCTTGTTCAATATAAATATATTAATTTTGATAAAATGTCATTATTATAGTATCAGCAAATATAATCATTTTCCCTCATTTCCACAACAAATTTTTATATATGAGAAAAGAACTGGTTCAAGGATAGATCATTATGAAAAGGGACAGGAACAAATCTGAAAAAACAAAAACACCTCAAAATGTATTTCATTTCAACTGATTATAACTTTTATTAGATTTTTCAATCAATTTTTGTGGCTCCTGTTCGCGAACTACTATTATTGAAATGGTAAAAAAATGTTCCACAAATAAAAATATTATTCTCAGAAACGATATTTTGTTGTGGTAAGCATTGTATATAATAAAATTTGTTGTGGAATCATCTACATTATAAACAATTTACTGTTATTGAATTCCATGAAATGGCAAAATTCCAAAAAGTTTAAATTTCCAACAAATAACATGAAAATGGAACAATAACGTTTTGAATATATATAGAGATAATATATCATTTTTACATGACCTCTATAGTATCTCAGGGGTTACTTTATCAGAGAATTAGTTAAAAAATAAATTAATAAATAAAATGGCAAAGGCCAAAGGGTATCTTTGAACAGTAATTGGAATTAAAACTTGGGTAAATTTGTTGCCATATGCCTCCATTCGTTTGAATAAATTATTTTACTGTACAAAAAATGGGTTAATTTTAAAGGGTCATAACCAAATTGATATTAGTTCTGCAAACATCATTTTGTATCATAGAGTGATGTGTTTTTAATTATTTATAGATTTTGTTCAAGTATGTATGTCTATTCAAAAATAAAATTACACTTAGTTTAAAACAACATGCAATAACAGTTAAAAATAATAAGACAAAAAAGACATTGACCAAAAAATTTCCTTATAATATCAAGAGGAAATTTTTTGGTCAATGACTTTTTTATTATTTTTAACTTTTTAGTCCTTATCGCTATATAACCATGTTTTTTAAACTATAATGTTATTTTTAACTGTTTAGTCCATATTGCTACAGAAGACTAAAAAATACTACCAAAGAAAAACTCTTCGATTGATTCATCCCCATGGGATGAGAGATTTTACTAAATTTTGGTGAATGTACTGAGACCAGCCAGCACATCTTTGTAATGTAAATTATGTTTTTCTGACGATCTAGATGAGAATAAGAGGTTATATCTATGAAATTATTGTATTGTTATCAATACGTGTGCAAAATTTCAAATAATTCAGACGTCTGGAAGTGGGTGAAAATTAATTTCAAAGATTCTGTTACATACATTCATACATACAGGTGAAGCTAATAAAGTGTGTATAAAATTAAAAGATAATACAACCTTAAAGATCTTTTCAATATTAATAATAATACAGGGATACATGTTACATGAGATATAAAGAAAAAATGCAGACTGGTAAATAATAGAACTCTTAGGCCGAGTGACTGCTTCATATCATCTGGGAAACTGCGCTAAGTATTTGATTCATTGTATTAATTAATTATCATTAAATTTATTAACAAACAAACCTGTTTCTCTTCATATAATTCCGCTCCATGGTAGACGATTTCAGGCTGTTCATTTCTTCTCAGCAACGTTACTGGGTCTTCTTGAATTTCTTCAGCAGTTGCCAGAAGAAAGGCCAGAAGCAGTAAAAACTGCTTTGGAAGCATATTTACGCGACACACAAAAAACTGAGAATAACGCAAAGAATACTGTTACTGCTTTGCGGGTGCGTTATAATATATGCTGTTGCCTTCAGTAATCACGCAGAAAAACATTGGTCTCCGACCTTATTATCTCGCAAACCAAAACAATAATAAATTACACTGCTCCAGAAACGGAATTAACTTTTACGTTTGTGACAAAAATCCCATGATTCATAGGCAAATTCATGCGCAAATACTGTAATTTTCAGCAAATGTAGTCATTAATATTTTTATTATTCTGGGTTATAAACGTCAATCCGTCAATGTCAGTGCTATTTAAATATTTCATTTTAAACTTCAACGGAACCCGAAACGTCAGATTTTGTTTGTTCGTTTGTCACATGTAATATGTTAGATGCCTCTGCTCGTAGCATCATATAAAAAGAACGACGTATAAAAATCAAGGGTTTGAGAGAGTGAAAATATTTTATGTTTTATTGTGTTTGGAGTGGAACCCTTTGAACTCTACTGATTTTATGTTTGCAGGCAGAATAGTTAGAATAGGGAACACGCATGTGCCCTCTTTCTATAATATTTTGATTTGCTCATAAAGATTACCACCTAGAGAGCTCAGCAACAAACTTGGAAATTGATTTTTTTCAATGTTTTTCATAATTTAAAATTAAAAACGCCAATTTTTTTATCACATTCAAAAACGTACTCCTAGCGCCTCTGATGGACGTATGCATCGTTACTTCTCACAGTTCAATTTTTTACCGCTAGTTGCTTTGAACTATAATCTCATCTGCCTTCGTTTATATGTTGTACGTATTGTTTTTTATCATCATTGTATTTTCAATTGTTACTGAAACATCACATTGCCAAAAAGTGCCAGTTATTTGGGGAAATTTAGCCAACAAATAGCCATGAAAATAGGCACAAAAATAGTCACGAAAAGGGCATGATAGTGTAATAAGGGTTTAAAATTTGAAAATTTTATGCTTTGAGGAAATACTTTTACAAAATGTAATTTTTGAAATCCAAACTAGTGCAAAGGAAAAATAAAATCATGCGAGTTCCATATTTGTAATCTATCATTACCGTTTTATTGGAGAACAAAACAAAGCTAGTAGCTGTTATGCCACAGAGTAGAAATACATCTGTGGTTAACCCGAGTTGATATGACAGCTTAGAGCGTTCTGATTGGCTACGGACTGACACGGAATGGGAAGTTGTTAATAAAAAAAGAAAGCTCTATAAGCGTGAGCTTAGAATTCCTAGACACAATTATTTTAAAATGGTTAAACCATTGTTTAAAGAGAAATAATCATAAAACTTGTGTTTTTTATCAGTAGCGCTCAACTCCAAGCAGATTCTTGTGACATCTTGTGTGGAAAATCCATACTAATGGATTTGATTGTAGATTTCTTTATCGAATAGCACCGTTTTGTTAAATCATATTCAAACTTGGCCTGTAGATGGTCCTCGGATGGATATATTATCCAAAGCAAATAATTCACTAACTTCCCTCCAAGAACATAATAACCAATATTTTGAACTTCCCAGAAAATGGAAAAAATAAGAACAACTTGATTGTCTTCAAATTATCAATCGTACGTTGTCTAGGTTGTACGTGATCTGTCAGTTGTTTTTAAACTTTTTCGCATTTTCATTTTTTGCCGTTCGCTTCATAAATTTTTTGTGTTTTTTCCATTTTCATTCGCGAAGTGAAACCTAAATTATGGGTATTTGTGGCCAGTGAGGTGAGTGCAACTATCAATCATAAGGTCTTTAATTTATTTATTTTTTCGTTTCAACTTAATGAACGATCTACAAATGTCAAATGTGAAATATGTCACGAGAAATACAATGTATGGGTGATGCCATTTACGTTCTGTTTTCCGAGAGACATCCGATTATTTTATAATCTCATTGAAAATGAGATCCAACGGGAATGAAATAGTTTGCAAGATTCAAGATTATAAGAAAACTGGGAACGTGCGGATTATTTTCACGCATAAATGTTTGAAACTTACCGCCTTCAAAATTTAGTCAATATGGAAAGGGTGATTCCACATTATGAATAACGTATCTATTATCTACATACCTAATAAAATCGAAAGCAGCTGTAAAGAAAATAAAGAACAGCCAGGGTCGTAGCCAGGAGGGCAGAAAAGAGGAAACTGCCTAGGACGGTAAAATATGAAAAACATTGCATAATAGGAAACTAAAAATAATATTTAATATGACTTTAGTCCTTATTCATTGATAGGTCATGTGGCCTTTAATTTAGCCTAATAATGAATAAGTACTTATAAAGTTACTTATTCACGATCCCATGTTTTAAAAAGCGCGTGTGATAGCATTTGGTATAATTATAATAATTCCTTCAGAGCTCTCCTAAATATTATGTACACGTAAAACGATCGAATGTAAATTGGCAGATTTTTGAACATTTTGGTTATGGGTAGTAAATAACTGTGGTTCACATTAGGAGTAAAAATAGTTTCATAACCGAATTTTCTGTGGATCATAATACACTTTCGAGAGAATGAAGATGCGAGTTATGCAAATTTTTGTGGGTTATAAACAAAGGTTTACGATATACTCTTGGTTTTGCCTTGCAGACGAATCTAACAGTCCTCTTTTTTTTTGTAAGACAAATAAAAAACTGATGAGAGCCATTTCCCCACAAACTATTTCCATACCTCAGTATTGGGAGTCAATTAATGCAAATTATTGCTACTGATACATAGTGCACAGCGTGCTGATGTCACAATCACAATCATCATTGTTTATTTTATGTAGTACCTATATGGTTTTCTGTTGTCATTAGCATGGAATAATCGATATGATATCTTCATTGATAATCCAATAAATAGAAAGGAAATTTTACCAAAATCTAACAAAAACTGCAAAACGGCTGGAATTCTGGATTCAGATAGTTAAATGTATGAAGTATCCATTAAGCAATTATTTACCATGCCACGGCCTTAAAAATCCCTAACAAATCCAAAAACTTTTTGAATTTACTTATTTTTAACTGCAACTGCAAAAATAAAGGAGATACAGAAAAAGTTGTGGCTCAGGATTTTCTATACAAAAATGGTATCTATCAAAATTTCGATATACAGTGCTTTTCTTTGTCCCCCCCCTCTTTTATTTTTTGAACGGGTCATCTCAAAAAATTGAAACTTGGGATAATGAAATTGATGCATGAATACTATATTTTGGAGTAAAATTGACAGATGAAACTTTCAAGATGGCGACTGGGCGCAATCTGGGAAAAAAATTTAAATTGTCTTGTGACACATCCTTTTGAAGCTCCTGACGAATACTTCACAACCCTAGAATATAAAGTCAATATCTTCACCTACTACAAACTGGCGGAACATTTAATAATTGCCTGAATACATCGATTTTTAACTTCATAATTTGAGGAAAGAAGCTGAGTTCAGTTCAGGAAATGCTCGAGATGGTTGCCTTGAACTGCTTGACATAAGAACAGCCTATCCGATATTTGACGCCGAACATTTTCGAACACAGTAACGTCGATATTTCTACAAATATTTATTATTCTCTGCCGTATATCCAATATTAAAGTAATTTTTTTGGACACGCCGATTTTATTAAAAACCGAATAATTGTTCACAGAATGACTCCATAATTGTTTTGTTTCCTGGAGCACATTTTACATGTGTACTCAGTAATATCACGCTATAAAACTGTTTAAAAGTTGATTACTTTATTAATTATAAATTTCTGAAGTTAACAAAATATAAGAAATCGAGTAAATATTATTAAAAAAAAATATATTGATATTTCACATTGTTATCAGTTTTGTCTGACAAAGGTATTTTACAACAATTAAAAAAATACGCAATATGTTTATAAAATATTTACAAACAAATGCATAAGTTGAATATGTTTATAATAGTTTTTTTTTCATTTTTTTATTAAGTATTTAAATAATATATTAAGAATATTTTTTTCTTTGCATTTATTAGTTGGTTATTCTCTACCTAATAAAAAAATGTTTTATTAATAATGTAATTGTTTATTTTATTAACAATTAAACAAACTTTGAATGGCATATTTTTTTTGAGTGGAACAAAGAATAACAAAAACAACTATATATGACAAACTGTTCAAAATTTTTATTTTATAATTTTTCTAGAAAATAGTATATTAAAGTATAAGTGGATAAAAAGGGCTTTAAAACACGCGCGATTTTTCGAGCACGACGGCGCAGCCGGAGTGCTCGAAATAGAGCAAGTGTTTTTAAGACCAGTTATCCACGAATACTTTACGTTATTTTTTTTTATTGGTGCACTTTGAAATCATATATACTGGTATTATTACTACAAATAATAGAAATAAGAACTAATAATGCAAGAAGGTTGAATTCGTGATGTGACATCAGTATACCTTTCGTTGTCATGGAAATGAGAAAAACATTCATTTGCAATTTGTTACCAAAGATCAATATTTGTTGTCACCAGAGCTCAAAAATGAATTATTCTAATATCGATTTTTTGAATAGTGAGGCAGAATCGCGGTTAATACCGCGAAAATCCAGTGATATATATAAAAAAGAATATGAAAAGTTCATCAAATGGATGGAGGAGCACATATAAATGAACGAATTGTGAGTAATATTTTGACGTTACAAGGTACTCCTGTCAGATCAATAATAAAAAATTTGTCATTTAGACTTCACGTTTCTCGATTTGTTGATGTTGTCATGGTTACCTTTAAAAAACGCGCGTTTTTTAAAGTTCGATTTAAACACGCTGAGGCGTGCTTTAAATGGGTAAAAAGGGGCACCAATAACAAAAAAATCTATAAAAATGACAAAAAACATGTTTGGAACAGTTTGTCGTATATGGTTGTTTTTGTTGTTTGTTTAATTGTTAAGTAAATAAACAATTACATTTTTCATTAAAAAATATTCTATTAGGTGAAGAAGAAGCAATTATTAATTTAAAAGAAAAAAAAATTCCTAATATATTATTTGAATAATAAAAAAATTAAAAAAACTATTATAAACAATAAAAACAAATAATAAGTTTTTTTTTTATTATTATAAACTAATGCAAAAAAACAATAAAAAAAAATATTTTTAATGTTGCAAAATGCCTATGCTGACAAAACTTTTATTCGATTTCTCATATTTTGATAACTTTAGAAATTTATAATTAACAAGATAATCAACTTTTAAACAATTTTATGGAGTCATTCTGTGAACAATTCGGTTTTTAATAAAATCGGCGGGTCCAAAAAAACTACTCAATTAACAATAGCCTCACATTAACAAAATTCAATGAAAACATATTTCCCTAACGAAATTACATTCTTTCAAGTATTCTACTATACTATAATTTTTTTGAATTATTGAATTCATATTTAGTAGTATAAAAAAACGAGTGTGCTTTAGACCACACGACTGAAGTAAAACTTCTTTAGCTCCATCTATATATATATATATATATATATATATATATATATATATATATATATATACAAAAAGGTGAATTTGGAAAATTTTCAGTAACTGAAGATTATCCTTGGGGTTGCAGTCATATAATATATTGGCCTGATAAAGTGAAACTCTTGTTTAACTTGTCGAGCTTTCGAAAATTTTATTTTCTTTTTCAAGACATCTGAAAACATTAATGGTGTTACAATAACACTAAAAATATGATGAAATCGACTTACTAATGTGAGGTTTGTATCAAAAAATAGCTGATGCATGTCCTTGAACATAATAGGAAAACAAACAAAAAAGAGTTGTTTTTTTTGGCACTGGAAAGTTGGATGCAATGCCAAAAAAACAACTCTTTTTTGTTTGTTTTCCTATTATGTTTAAGGGCATGCATCAGCTATTTTTTGATACAAACCTCACATTAGTAAGTCGATTTCATCATATTTTTAGTGTTATTGTAACCCCATTAATGTTTTCAGATGTCTTGAAAAAAATAAAATTTTCGAACTCGACATGTTAAACAAGAGTTTTACTATCAGGCCAATATATTATATTCAACCAAGGATAATCTTCAGATACTGAATGATTATAAAAATAAAAAATAAAAATTAATTTACCTAACTCCAATAATTTGTCTCGGTTTTTGTACATGATCTATAGTGGGATTTTCATCATCAACTTCCATTTGATTATTGTCATGTTCAATCACGATGTCACCAATTATTTGTAATGGTGAACCTCTACAATTAATAAGTATTTTATTATTTACGTATTAGTTAAATTTTATGTTATCCTATTTTAAAAATTTGCTGAAGTAAATTGTAGAAACGCGAGGCCGAAATACGGAAGAGTAACAAGGAGAAAGAGAGAGAGAGAGAGACAAGAAAAGGACATAGAATCAAACGCGCCCCAATGTCGAGAGTAGAATGCCGCGTATTAGAAGAGGGAGGAAATAGGCAAGGAACGCTGCTATTTTATGTGCATTGCTCTCTCGAGAGGTGCTGTACTCCTGCATTAACGCCGATGCGGAGCCCTATTTTCAACGTTGAATTAAAATTATAAATAATTGAGATAGCTATTGCCGAAAAACGAATGCCGTTTTAATTTTTTTTTTGTTAAAAAAAATTGCATATTTTCGTCGGCGGAAAAAATCGAAAAACACGTCTTTCTCAGAATGACATCCCGAATCGAATGAGCCATCGCTCATATTTTTAGAAAACTTGGAACGATTTTTCGCAAGAAACTCACTTCTGGACTAGACTAATGAGAACATGCCTAGCGACAATAGCGGCCACGACGTTTTAGATTTGAGTAGAGATGTGGAGTGTGGTGCCCATTCCATCGATTTAAACATTTTGATGTTTCTTGGGGGGTAATTACCCCCAATACCCCCTCTTAAATAAGCGCTTGCGTGATACTGATACAACCACACACACGATAAAATTTGTATCGCTACTACGTATCATGCAACAGGTAGCGATACCGATCTCATCGTCTGTGGGAGCCTTTAAAGAGCACAAAGCCCCAAGGAATTAACGTGGCAATTATTCCTTAACCATACACGGTCAAATTTATTTGCAAATATGTTTGCAAAGTGATTTGACCCTTTGACACCACACATTGAGACAAATTAGCTAACAAAATTGCAACTTTTATGTGAATAGTAAGTGTTTTTTATTAGTATTATTTTTTTATACTTTAATTTTAATCAGAGAGCTTGTTGTATGTGCATAGTATCCGTTAATATTGCAAGAAAATGTGTAGTAAGGAAGACATATTGGCTGAGATAATTTCTAGGGTGTGTGGTGAAGATTAGACAGAAAGTGAAACCCGAAAGCCAATAAAATGGGTCGAAGATTGGCTTTTGGAAAAGGAAAAATTTTGTTTGGAATCGCCATATCGTTATTGCACAATATTACGTGTAAAAACTCGACCAGAGGCAATTTAAAACGACGTTAACCTTGACACAAACTACTCTTATTTGATGAAATATTTTCAAACAGTGCCACACACACGCAAATTCTCAGCTCGTAAAAAGGACCCGCCCATACAAAATTAAAAACTTTTAATTTGATCAAATGTTTTTTCAAACATTGAAACTTGTTTACAAATAACGCCCCATACTATCAAATATCACTTATTTGCAAATAAAATTGACCGTGTATGGTTCGTGTTTTACGAATTTATAAACAAAATGTGTACTCACTCACAGACATTTAATCGGAAATCTTTGAACACATTTTTTATTATGATTGGATTTTGTATGAACTAGTCTCATGTGAAAAATGGGAGTTTTTTCTACATTTCATGTGCTTTGGCTTGACTGACTAGTCCGGTTATACAGGGTTATTCATTGGGAAATGCGCATATAGTAAGGGTAGATGGATGACACCGAGGTGCTTCTAAATAACCTATATTTTATGGGTTTATCGTTCTTTATAACCAAGATTTATTAATTTTCCTCATTTTTTCAATTAATCATAACTTATGAACCACCCTATACATTTTTGTAATATTTGGTTCGTATGTTCTTTGTCCACAGTTGTTGAGCAGAGCGTCGGGCAGAACTTTGTTGTGCAAACAACTTGTACCAATGAATGTAATTTAACGTGAATTCCAAACGTATTTATTAGTGAAAATATAAAATGAATATTAACAGTTGAAAATGTTTGACAAGACTGTGACATATATAAACATATCCATGGAAACGGTATGACTCGCATTTATCTTGAATTCATTTCAACACTTCCCCTCGAGGCAATTCCAGTTTCTTGAATGAAAAACAGGACCCAGTCCGAGCATCTCCACACAAGCTTCATGTTTCGCTTTCGGTAAACCCTTTGTGAAAATATCGGCTGTCATGTTTCTCGTTGACACATGTTTCACTGTGAATTCTTCATTTCTAATCGAATCTCTGATGAAATGATATCTCAGATCGATGTGTTTACTTCTAGCATGAAATGTTGAATTTTCTGCTAGTTTGAGTGCGCTGAAATTATCATTGAAAATTATTATGTCTGTCAACTCTTCGAGTTCCAAATTCTTCATGAAATTCCGGAGATATATCGCTTCTTTTGCAGCCTCAGTCATTCCCATATATTCTGCTTCGGTAGAGGAGAGGGCGACTGTGCGTTGCTTTTTCGAATCCCATGAAATTGGACTTCCGGATAAAATAAAAGTATATCCTGAATAGGATCTTCTGTCATCGAGACAAGACCCCCAATCAGCATCACAAAACCTGTCAAAACTTCCTGATCTGGTGAATAAACAAGTCCCAAATCAATGGTTCCTTTCAGGTAGCGTAGTACACGTTTACCTGCAGTCCAATGTAGTTTATCGTAGCAATTGTTGTACTGCCCAAGATAACTAACTGCAAAGCTAATATCGGGTCTCGTTGTAGTGCTCAGGTACGTCAAAGCACCAATTAATTCACGATACGGTATTTTGTGCACATCTTCGTTTGGGGCTCCTTCGGACTTTTTTAATTTCACATTGGGGTCCAATGGAGTTGACACTGGATTCGAATCTGTCATCCCAAAACGGTTCAGTAATTCTTTGATGTATCCTCTTTGATGCATTGCTATTCCATTTTCTTTCTTCGAAAACTCTATTCCAAGGCAATATCCGACTTCTCCCAAGTCCTTCACATCAAAATGATTCGATAGTTTCTGATATATCGTATCCGCGTATCGTATACGCCGTACCACTCGGTGTTATCAGGTCCAGACATCGCATGTTTCATTGGAATTTCTGAAATAAGTGCAATGTTTCCTTCTTCATGTTGAGTTTCCATCGCTCTATAAATCTTCCGAGATCTTCCCCTAGAGCCCGACCTTTCAATTCTCGGTTTGCCAGGTCCTCTCCTGAGTAAAGAGTGTTGTTCATGACATATTTGGGGTTCTTCATCCTCTTGAACATTATCCTCAGGTTCTGAGTCACTAGTTTGATTCATGTCAGGTTCAGGCATGATATTTCTAACTTCAATGTCAATTGTTCGAGGTGAATTATTTACCTCATTTTCAATCGGAACAAAATCTTGATATTCATCAAGACTTGATTGATTTTTCTCAAAAAATTTCACATCTCTTGTTATGTGAATTTTCCGTTCTTCTTTCAGCCAAATTCGATATCCTTTTGATTGTTCGGAATATCCCAGGAAAATGCCTTCTTTGCATCTAGAGTCGAATTTTCCTCTACCTGGATCCTTGTTGAGACAGAAAACTCTGCAGCCGAATTCTCTAAAATGGGATACATCTGGTTTCTTTCGATTCCAAACCTCATACGGAGTTTTTCCGTTCAAACTCCTGGTAGGACAACGATTTCGGATGTAATTCGCCGTGTTGACGGCTTCGGCCCAAAATGAAGATGGTAAACCAGACTGCATGAGTAGACATCTTGCTGTATCTAGGAGTGTACGGTTTCTTCTTTCTGCAATACCGTTTTGTTCTGGGTTATACGGACAAGTAAGACGTCTTGTAATACCTCGACTACTCAGCAAATCTTCGAAATTTTTGCTTGTATATTCTGTCCCGTTATCTGATTGTATGCATTTGATTTTCTTCCCTTTCTGGTTTTCAACTAAGGTGATGAAATTCTTAGTGATATCGAGTACTTCCGTTTTGGATCTAATAAACCTCACTTCACACCATCGGGAATGATCATCAATAAACTCGATGAAATATTTCGCCTTTCCAATGGAATCTATCCTCATTGGTCCACATACATCAGTATGTATCAGTTCTAGTAAGCTACTTTTTCTGAGAGACTTTTTCGGGAATGGGATTTTTGACATTTTTCCGTGATGGCATACGTCGCATTTGAAGTTTTCATGACATTTTTCCAATTTCATTCCGCCAATGATTTCTTTCCGTTCAGCTTTGAGGATATCTTCAATATTCAGATGTCCCAGCCGACGATGCCACAATTCAAGATTTTCTTCATTTCTTTGTGAAAAGAAAGCTGATTCCTGGAAACCACGCACATAGTACAATACGATCTGCAATCAATTTAATATCACCGTCGGTCCCTATCACTAGAGCAATGTCCTTCTTGAATACGACTTCAAATCCATTTTCAGCTATCTTCCCAACAGACATCAGGTTGGTACGCAAGTCTGGAAGATACATAGTGTTGCTTAGGGTTATGCCTTTCGATTCTCCATTAACATCGGTCATGAACGATACGGTACCTTTGGCTACTATTTTAGATGATTGATTGTTCGCGAGTTTCAATGATTCGTTATTTATGTGAACCATTTCGGTAAAACTTTCAGTTTCTTTACATAAATGTGACGTTGCACCAATGTCTAAGCACCATTTCGTTTCAAAATCGCCAATTCGAATATCTTCGGTGGCACATAGACACACATTTTCGGCATATTTTGCTGAATGTTCATCTATTTTGCGATTATATTTACATTCTGATGCTTTATGTCCAACTTTTCGGCATTTGTGACTACAAAATTTAAATTCTTTGTTCTTCGTATTAGCTTCCGAATGGGAATACCTTTCATAGACTTCAGGCTTTTTGTTGTATCGGCTTTGAAAATGCTTTTCATTTGCAAACATGGCATTCTGCATTGAATTCCTAGCTTCATTTTGTCGTGCATCGTTTTCTTCAATGATTTTCACATGTAGCATATCTGGAACTGGTAATTCATCTCTGGACTCGATTGCACATCTGAAGTTTTCAAAACTGGAGGGCAAACTGTACAACAACATAATGGACAGTAAGTCTGGATTGATTTCGACTTCCATTTCGTTCAATTTGTCAACTGCGTCAAAAAATTTGTTCAAATGATCACGAACATCGTCACCATTATTCATTCGCTGCAACGTGAGCTGTTTCAATTGTGTCGCTTTTCGAGCTGGTCCTTTCGACTGGTAAATATTTTCCAACTTCAGCCAAACTTGACGAGAAGTTGTGCATCCTTTGATTTGTTTCAATTCTGATGGACTGATCGACAGAATTATATCGGATTTTGCTTTGTAATCATTCTTTATCCAATTTTGTACACTGCTCAAAGAAGCTGCGTCCCCTTCAATCGAAAATGGTTTCGATAATTCACCATTTACGCATACCCATGCATCATTCTTGATCAGTAAGGCCTCCATTTGCATTTTCCAGGTATCATAATTATCTTTGTTCAGGGTTTCAATTCTGGATATATTCGCCGAATTCGTATTCACAGAATCACTTATATTTTACACTATGAGAGTCTTTCAATACGTTTTTACTGGACAGGAACACTTCTTGGTTAACTTCAGTTGGTACACGAATTCTAGACTAACAGATTTCAGATCCTGGGCCCATAACCTGTTGTGCAAACAACTTGTACCAATGAATGTAATTCAACGTGAATTCCAAACGTATTTATTAGTGAAAATATAAAATGAATATTAACAGTTGAAAATGTTTGACAAGACTGTGACATATATAAACATATCCATGAAAACGGTATGACTCGCATTTATCTTGAATCCATTTCAACAACAGTGGTGTCGATTAACATAATAAAAAAGTCTTATCCCAGGTCCTGCCTTAAAAAAATGTATAAGTAGGTTTCGAGTCGAAACAACACCCTGTATAGCAATATTTTAAAATTTTATTTACAAATTTGGAAAGGGCAGAAAAAAAATAAGTAAGACTAAATGTATTTGGTGTTTCCGCTAAAACTTTTTTACTTATTAACTTGTATCAAATCTAGATGTTTCGATAATGAGGTGGAGCAAACTTGATTTTTTTCCCCAAATGGTACTTTTCCAGCTTTAAAAACGAGAGGACATGTCCGTATTTGGGACAAATTATTATTATCAATGACTAACTTTCAAAGACCCTGTATGTGTAAAAAAATAATCATAACATTTGTTCATTGAGCTACATTAAAAAAATATATAAAAAAGAGGAAAAATGCCCATTCCGAAAAAAGCATAACTTTATTTTAAACAAAAATAACGTTGCAACAAATCTACATTTTAAAGTTAAACATAACAGAAAATCAAAAACATAGAATTTTCTTTATTCGCGTCTAATCATTTTTTTAGCTAGAGCATGAACATTTCTCGAATCTTCTGATGCATTCTTGATAATAATAATAAAATCAAGCAGTCTGTACGTATTGTTTAATTTAGTAAATAATACACTTCAGGTTTGATATCCCAAATTGTTGTAATTGTCAAGTTGGCTGATGTCAGTACAATTTTGACGTTAGTTGATGACTTTAGAGTTTGTACTTGTGTTGTTAAGTTATTTGTTGATAACAGTTATTGCTTTCTTAAAATTCCACACAAATTTGATAATAATGAATATGCAGACATGTTGTATGTCTATGGATTTAGTGATGGTAATGGAAAGCTGCCCAAAGAGAATATGCACGGCGATTTCCTGGCCGGCGGTTACCAAAACCAAACCAAAATATATTTATTTATACAATGCGTTTAACAATAAAACCTTAACTACTATATACAAATTTACAATAAAAACAGTTCTTGTTTGTCCTCTTCGGGATGGGTAAGGAAGAGGAAATGAGCTGTTGCGTTGGATGGGGGAGTTGTTAGATCACCCACTTACCCTCCCAAGGGGGCGAAGGGGCGGTCTCTGCTGGTGTTAGCAGATGCCAGATATACCAGAATGGTTTTTTAAAATAATGATTGGCTGAAAGACACCTCCTGCGTGCGCTTATGTGTCTTTATGCATTTTAAGTTTGTTCTTCGAGATATATTACTTTTGTGCTCAATACGGTGTTTTTATTTGAGGGCCGGCGGTTACCTAGTGACAGGACTTTTTCTAATGTGTTTAGTTACCTTAGAGAACACGGTGAATTTCCAACTGTAGCACAAAATGGAAGATATGAAAAACGATATATCAATTTGGAGCAAGATATTCTTAACCTTGTACAAAATGATACAAAAATTAGTACGATAAGAATCAGTCACCCCACTAATGTTCCTCAGTCCACTGTTTGGCGAAGATTAAGAAAAAATAATCTACATCTGCACCATTTACAGCAAGTTCAGAGGCTACAAGCAGGAGATGAAATTGCTCGATTGACTTTTAGTAGATGGGTATTACAAAATAATAGGATCATATACAGGTGTTTATTTAGTGATGAAGCTCAATTTACCAGAGAAGGTGTTAATAATTCAAGGAATTCCCATGTTTGGGCCGAACAAAACCGTTCGCCATAAAACAAACACATTCACGAATTAGGTTCTCCTTTAATGTATGGTGTGGCGTTATTAACAACCGATTAATTGGACCCCATATCCTACCACATCTACTAACGGGTGAAGTGTATTTGGAGATTCTGCAAAATAGTTTACCCATATTGCTAGATGATGCAGGAGTTGATGGTGGAGACATGTACTTTCAACATGATGGGGCTTCACCTCATTTCAGGGTAATAGTGAGAGAGTTTTTAAATGACAACTTCCCAAATCATTGGATAGGCAGAGGAGGATCTCACAACTGGCCTGCAAGGGGGCCCGATTTTAATCCACTCGATTACCATGTTTGGGGTTATTTAAAATCAAAAGTTCATTCAACTGAAGTAAACACTAGAGAGGACCTTCTACGGAGAATTGAGGACGCATGTGACGAACTGAGAAATGACCAAGCTATGATTAGAAAGTCAATTACAAATCTTACTTCAAGAGCACGGAAATGTATTGAGCAAAGTTATGTTGTTTAAACAAAATTTGTGTCTAATTCTTTTTGTTTAACTTAACACAATTTGTTGCAACGTTATTTTTGTTTGAAATAAAGTTATGCTTTTTTCGGAATGGGCATTTTTCCACTTTTTTATATTTTTTTAAATGTAGGGCAATGAACAAATGTTATGATAATTTTTTTACGCATACAGGTGTTTGAAAGTTAGTCATTGATAATAATAATTTGTCCCAAATACGGACATGTCCTCTCGTTTTTCAATAAGGTTGGGATCCGAAAATTAGGAGAATAAGAAATAGTTGATGATTTTATGGATTAAAGCTGGAAAAGTACCATTTGGGGAAGAAATAATTATCGAAACATCTAGATTTGAATCAAGTTAATAAGTAAAAAAGTTGTATGCGGAAACACCAAATACATTTAGTCTCACTTATTTTTTTCTGCTCTTTCCAAATTTGCAAATAAAATTCTAAAATATTGAATACGGGGTCTTTTTTCGACTCGAAACCTACTCATTAATTTTTTTAAGGCCGGACCTGGAATAAGACTTTTTTTTATTATGTTAATCGACACCACTGTGGACAAAGAACATACGAACCAAATATCACAAAAATGTATAAGTTATGATTAATTGAAAAAATGGGGGAAATTAATAAATTACCCTGTATCTTGATTATAAAGAACGATTGCTCTTACTCGTAGGGGGCGCCACCTACACGTCTTTTTCTTTTTTGAAGATTCATAACTTTTTTGAAAGTACTTCTAGCACATTTTTCAGTAAAAAAATCAATTCCTCTATCATATTGTAACGAACCTAGGCCGGACCTGTCGCCTCCCGCGTCGCCATCGACAGCGATGAGATCATCCCCGGAGATATTCGAGAACCATCCAGTCCCTCTTCCGCGTAATGCAACGGTCAATATTGGAAACAATTGGAACATGCCGTCGCCAACTGGAAGAATTCGAAACATCGAGAATGCTGTATCGGAGATAAATAGACAGCCCTCAAGAGGGAGTAAACATTCTTCTGAACGAGCCCATACGATCGAGCTATTCAGTAGCGTAGTAATATAAATTAAGTTGTAGATTAAGTGTTAAATAAATTAGTTAAACCAAGTTAAGTTTATTTACGTTACAATTGGTGTCGGAAGTGAGATTTTGAAAATAAACAAGTGATCGTGGAGTGGATAGTCAGAAAAATAAATTGATAGACCTTTTTGTACGCCCAAAATAGACAGTGGCCCGGTTTTCGCGAAGTGGACAATTGTGCGTGGGAATATAAACTGATACACTCTTCGCGTGAAACAGACAATAGACTGGTGGCCCGTGGAAAAGAATTCGCGAAGTGAATTTTTAACAAACTGATAAACTTTTCGTGTGAAACAGACTGATACCTCGTCAAAGACAAAATGTGTTCAAGAAAAGTGCGCCTTGCGGACTTGAAGGTAGCGGAATTGAAACAGGAATTGGAGGAAAGGGAACTGGAAACAACGGGTAAAAAGCAAGTACTCCAGGAAAGACTTGCAGAAGGACTTATACAAGAAGGTGAGGACCCTGAAACATTTTTATTCGAAGTTCCCGGAGGTGATTTGAGTTTGGTAATGAATAAACTCGAAGAAACTACTAAATCCGTGAAAGAAGAACTGCAACAAAATTCGAGGACTTTGGAAGAAAATGCTAGAAATCTGGAAGAGAAGCTTCAAGAAAATTCTAGAAATCTGGAAGAGAATCTTCTAGAAAGCCTGGAAGATAAGCTCCTTGAAAACACAGTCGAATCGTCTAGAAAAAAGAATAGGAACGTCGAGGCAGATGGTGTGGCGAATCGTCTAGAAAAAAGAATAGGAACCGTCGAGGCAGAGATGGACAAGATGAAGGAAATAATCAGCGATGAAATCAAAGACGGAATCGAGGCAGAAATGGACAAAATAAAGGAAACGATCAGTAAGCTGGAAAAACAAATTAATAGTGCGTCCTCCACAGAGATGGTTAACGAAAATGCAATGCTGGACTTGAGTTTGAACGTGGATAAAGTTCAAGAGGGTATAAAAGATGTCAAGGTCATTTCAGAAATAGGGAAGCTTTCCATGAAGCCGCCTCAGTTCGACGGAAAAACTCCATGGGCAAATTACCGCCGGCAGTTTGAAGCAGCGGCCAAAGCAAACGGATGGAATGCAGGGGAAAGAGCTGTAGCACTGACACTTGCATTACGTGGAGAAGCGACAAATATTCTACAAACTCTCACCGCCCAAGAACAGGAGGACTATGATCAGCTGATTAAACATCTAGAATTACGATATGGCCACGCCCATTTGGAACACGTATACCACTCCCAGCTGAAAAATCGCTGCCAAAAATCGGGCGAATCCTTACAAGAATTCGAAACTGACATTGCACGCTTGGTTCGTCTCGCATATCCAGCCACACCAGAAAATGTAATGGAGCGACTAGCGGTTCAAGCATTCCTGGATGGACTCCGTGACCAAGAAACCAGACAAGCGTTGACACTAGCCCGTCCAACACATCTCGTAGACGCACTGGCACGCGCTTTAGAATTCGAGGCAGCGAAACAATCTTGCAAAAGCCAGAGTAAAGTCCGAATGATTGAGGAAGACTCACAGGAGCCTGCTAATTTGGAAGCTGCCATAAGGAAAGTGATTAAGGAAGTGTTCCCTGAGAAGAGACAGATAAGATGCTGGAATTGTGGCAAAATTGGACATGTGCGTAGCAAATGTCCAACATCGAAACACGACTCCGATGCAGGAAAACTGAAGAAGGTCGACGAGAAGGGGCAATCGTCGGCCTGTGTCCAGCAAGCCCTGGTTAACAACGCATATGTCGCTATCCTGCAACGACAGAACAGAGGTGTTTTCGTAGACGGTCTCATCAATAACGAGCCTTGCACCATGCTGCTAGATACAGGTGCGACTAGGACAATTCTCGGACCTTCCTTTGCCAGAACACCGGAACGAATTGAACCGACAACTTGGAAGCTACGCACAGCAACAGGGGAGCCAGCTACTGTATATGGCGAGCTACCGATTGAAATAATTTTGGGCAGCACTAAAGTGAAACATCAGGCACTTGTAGCGGACATCGAAGACGATGCAATCATCGGAATGGACATCATGAATTCCAGAGGGTTTGAATTGGATTTCAAAGACGGCGTCCTACGTGTCAACGGAGAAGAGCTGGTACTTCATGGGAGAAGTGAAGAGTTGATCCGTGTGCTGTTGGCTGAAGATGTAAGCGTACCTGAGAGGGCTGAAACCATTCTGGAGGCTCGCCTGGACGGGAGTGCGAGCAGTGGAGACGTGGTGATGTTCGAGCCCAAACTTCATGATGAGAAAATTGGACGAGGGATTGCACTAGGGAAGACCTTGTTGCGTGCTGACAAATTTGTGCCGGTAAGGGTCATGAATGTCAATTATTACCCAGTGACCTTGAAGAAAGGAACAATTTTGGGGCACTGCTCGTCAGTTTCATCCGTGATCCGGGGCGTACGAGGTACGATTAGCCAACCCAACAACTTGCCCACAGAACTAGAGAAATTAGTTGCCATCTCTTCCAAAGACATAAAACCAGCTCAACAGCCCAAACTAAGAGATTTAGTCAAAAAGTACCAAGACATCTTCGATACCGGACAAGGAAAAGGGGGTCGAACTAATGTGGTCCAGCACAAGATTGATACTGGGGGTGCCCGACCGATCCGGCAATCAGCAAGAAGACTTCCTCTTGCCAAGAAGGCAGAGGCTGACAAAATAGTCAGCGATATGGGAAAAGAAGGAGTTATCGAACCGTCTGACAGTCCCTGGTCCTCTCCAGTCGTACTGGTGAAGAAAAAGGATGGATCGACACGCTTTTGTGTAGACTATCGCCAACTTAATAATGTCACGAAGAAGGACAGTTACCCTCTCCCGAGAATAGATGACACGTTGGCTGGTTCCACGATTTTCTCGACCCTTGATCTGAAGAGTGGATACTGGCAAGTAGAACTCGCTCAGGAAGATCGAGAAAAGACTGCTTTTACCATCGGCTCAGGATTGTGGCAGTTCACCGTTATGCCATTCGGGCTCTGTAATGCTCCCGCCACATTCGAAAGATTGATGGAGACAGTGCTGAAGGGACTCTCATGGAACACGTGTCTAGTGTATCTCGACGACATAATCGTGGTCGGCAGATCGTTCGAGGACCACGTGAAAAACTTGGAGGAAGTATTCCTGCGACTGAGGAACTCCGGATTGAAGCTGAGCCCTAAGAAATGCCATCTGTTCCAAAAAGAAGTACGATACCTCGGCCACGTTGTCTCTGGGGAAGGAGTAGCAGTGGATGACCAGAAGATCAAAGCTGTTAAGGATTGGCCCATCCCAAAAGACATTCACCAACTTCGAAGTTTCCTTGGTTTATGCACATACTATCGCCGATATGTGCTGGGATTCGCCAACATCGCTAAACCACTGACCAGGCTCACGGAAGGCCAAACAAAGGTCCAGTGGTCCGAAGAATGTCAAGATTCATTCAGGAAGCTGAAAGGAGCTTTGATCAACGCACCTATACTGAGCTATCCCTACCCAAAGGGAAATCATTTTGGATACGGACGCCAGCAACGTGGGACTTGGAGCTGTCCTATCTCAGATCCAGGAGGGACAGGAAAAGGTCATTGGTTATTTCAGCAAGACGCTTAGCAAACCAGAGCGCAATTACTGTGTCACCAGGCGAGAGCTGTTAGCTGTTGTAAAAGGAGTGGAACACTTCTACAAGTACGTGTATGGAAGAAGATTCCTGTTGAGAACTGACCATGCAGCTCTCAAATGGCTCTCACAGTTCAAAAATCCTGAGGGTCAAGTAGCACGTTGGATCGAGAGACTCCAAGAATTCGATTTCGAGATCGAACATCGAGCCGGAACTAGCCATAAGAATGCAGATGCCTTGTCGCGAAGACCATGTCCAGATGATTGCTCACATTGCCGACGAGCAGAAAAGAAAGAAGCAACACTTTGTAGAACCGCGGCAATGGATGACAACTGGAATGACAGCAAGATCCAGAAAGACCAAGAGAGAGACCCCGACCTTGGCTTAGTCGTCAGCTGGAAGAAGAGCAATCGAAGACCATCATGGCAGGAAGTCGCAGGTTACTCGCCGGCAGTTAAGTCCTATTGGGCACAATGGAACTCTCTTATTCTGGACAATGGGATCCTGAAACGTGTGTTGGAGGCCGATATTGGTGGGAAGACAGACGCCAAATAATTGTTCCCAGGAACAGAAGAGGAAGTGCTGCGGGAAATCCATGATGGAGTCGCCGGAGGACATCTGGGAGTGACGAAGACCCTGCAGAAAGTGAGGCAACGGTTTTACTGGGCCAATTGTCAAGCTGACGTCCAGGACTGGTGCAGGAAGTGCGCTGTATGCGCTGCTAGCAATGGACCTCGAATACGACCCAAGGCCCCGATGCGTCAGTACAACGTAGGCAGCCGTTCGAGAGAATCGCCATTGACATCGCCGGCCCGTTTCCCGTATCCGACCACGGGAATAAATACATCCTTGTGGCAATGGACTACTTCAGTAAGTGGGCGGAAGCCTATGCCCTGCCAACCAGGAAGCCATCACCGTCGCCGACGTCTTGGTGAAAGAGTGGATATGTCGATTCGGTATTCCAATGGAGCTGCACTCGGATCAAGGCAGAAATTTCGAATCCAACCTTTTCCAAGAAATATGTCTACTGCTGAACATCCGCAAGACAAGAACCACGGCCCTACATCCGCAGTCCGATGGAATGGTGGAACGGATGAACAGGACGATCAACCGCCACTTGTCCAAGGTTGTCTCTGACCATCAAAGAGACTGGGACCAGTATCTTCATTTGTTCCTGATGGCCTATCGATCCGCAGTACACGAGTCAACCGGTCAAACTCCTGCTAGTATTATAATGGGCCGAGAACTGCGACTGCCTTGTGACCTGAAGTTTGGGATACCGCCAGGACAAGACACTGCGGGAGAGGACTACGTCAGCAAACTTCGGCAGAGAATGGACGACATCCACGAACGAGTCCGGTTGAACATCCAGAGTGCCAGCGATAAAATGAAGAAGACCTATGACATCAAGGCCGACGCTGGAGGATTTAAGGTTGATGACCTGGTTTGGCTGTACAACCCCAAACGTCGTCGTGGACTATCACCAAAGTTGCGGAACTCGTGGAAGGCCCGTATAAGATCGTGAAAAGGATAAACGACCTTGTGTACCGAATCCATAAGCCACCCCGAGGGAAACCAAGGGTCGTCCATTTCAACAGGTTGGCCCCTTACGCTGGAAACCATGACCAAGTTCGCACCCTCAAGCCACCGGAGGATGATATGACGTTCGAGAAGTTTATGTCCTTGTATTCAAACGGGCAGAAAGTTCTACATGGGGTTACTAGAGAGGAGTCACGAGACCTTTTCGAGGTGCCTGCTGACTACGCACTAGCGCACTGTGTGGCAGAAGATCTTCGAATGTCCAGGGGCATCGCCGTAGTGTTCTCCAAGAAATTTGGTCAACTCCAAACACTGCGGGAGCAGAATCCAGAAGTTGGTGGGGTGCTACAGTTGAAGAAAGGCCAGAGAAACATCTACTACCTAGTCACCAAGAGGCATTCCCAAGATAAACCGTCTTATGAAGATGTCTGGAAGAGTCTCACCAAACTAAGAGATACTATGGTGGACCAGAATCTGGTGGATCTAGCAATTCCAAAATTATCCTGTGGTATTGATGGGTTGGACTGGAGAGTCATAAGAAGTATGCTGGAGGCGATATTCAGATCCAGCGGCGTCAAGATTTTGGTTTGCTGTAACCCTCTTCCACGACCGATCATGAAGACCGTGGAGTGTTACTTCCATCGAACTTCACGGTGCAGATATGGGGAGTCATGCAGATATCGTCACACTCCAAGGATGAAATTTCGGGACGAAATGTCTTTAAGAAGGGGGCAATGTAACGAACCTAGGCCGGACCTGTCGCCTCCCGCGTCGCCATCGACAGCGATGAGATCATCCCCGGAGATATTCGAGAACCATCCAGTCCCTTTCCGCGTAATGCAACGGTCAATATTGGAAACAATTGGAACATGCCGTCGCCAACTGGAAGAATTCGAAACATCGAGAATGCTGTATCGGAGATAAATAGACAGCCCTCAAGAGGGAGTAAACATTCTTCTGAACGAGCCCATACGATCGAGCTATTCAGTAGCGTAGTAATATAAATTAAGTTGTAGATTAAGTGTTAAATAAATTAGTTAAACCAAGTTAAGTTTATTTACGTTACAATATCTACGTAAAAAAGCTACCCTTGTTACAAGTCGCTATAAGCAACCGTTTTCTAGATATTTGGACTTGAAAATTTCAAGTCGATTATTCGATAATCGATGCGTGTTGCAGTCATTACCATTATTTTGCATTTTTCACAAGAATGCTTAGGAAATTAATTTGACGATAGGCTCATTGGTCTGTATGCCTTTGCCTGGTCGTATGAGTCCCGGCCAGGTTTTGGAATAAAGACCACGTTTACAGTTTTCCAGGTTTGAGGTAGCCATCCCAATGCTAGGCTCAGCCTGTACAGTCTGCACAGTTCTGGTGCTAGATATTCAACTCCGCTCTGAAGTAGTATGGGAAATACTCCATCTGGGCCCGGAGACTTGTAAGGCTCGAAGGAGTTTATTGCCCACACTACTTTTGAATGAGTTACCGTTCGTTTAGCCACTTCCCAGACTGCCCTTTTTGCCCTCAAATGAAGGTTTGCAGGGATTTCATATCTGGAGTTTTGGTTTGTGGTGACAGTGGATCCTGGGAAGTGTGTATGGAGCAAGAGTTCTATAGTTTCCTTCCCAGTGTTGGTGTGATTTCCGTTGGGTTTTTTGAGATTCCCCAATGGATTGATGGGGTCTTTGGAAAGGATGCGGTGGTATAAAGTTCAGTTGGTTCAGTATAGAGTTCAGTTGGTTCAGGAGTTAAATGAGGATGATCCTGATAGAAAGCAACAATTATGTGAACTGATGATGAACAGAATGGAAGCAGATTTGCAGTTCATAAACAAATATATTTTTTCTGAAGAAGCTACTATTCATTTAGTTTTGTTTTTTGTAGGGGGCGCCACCTATTCTATTTATTTTTACTCGTTTGAAATAGTTATTTTTGTATCAAGGGTGCAAAATCTGTATTTGTTTTAATAAAATTTGCACGAAATATCAACATTTTATTTCAAGAAATTTTGAATATGTAGAATAAAATAAAATAAAGGAAACTAAATTCTATTCAAATAAATTGTTCAAAGTGTCCACCTTCAGCGAAGATACAGGCATTTAGTCATTGAATCTCGTACCCGCTCAAAAATTATTGGTGTGTTTCTTATTGTTTCACAGGCGTCTACTATTCGGTTTCTTAGATCTTTCTCGTTCGCTACTGGAGTTTTATAAACTAGTGACTTCAAATGTCCCAAAAATAATAATCTAGCGGGTTTAGATCTGGGGACCTTGGTGCCCATGCCTGGTTAGGTTCTTCTACACCCCTACCGATCCATCGATTTGGATAGACAGTGTTGAGGAATTCCCTGGCTACAACGCTAAAATGGGCCGGAGCCTCATCATGCATAAACCACATGCGGATACGAATTTATAATGGTAAATTCTGAAGTAGTCCCGGCAATTCATTTGCTAAAAAGTCTCTGTAAGTTGCGCCATTCAGTCGGAACGGAAGAAAGAAAGGACCTATCAAGTAATAATCAATAATTGCCGCCAATACATTTACAGAAAATTGATACTGATAATGTCTTTCACTAACAGCGTCCAGCGAGTCCAAACATGGTTGTTATGAAAGTTTGTGATAGCATTTCGGGAGAAGTTTGCCTCGTCCGTGAAGAGTACATATCTTAAAAATTGAGGATTTCCAGCCAATTTTCTCAAAAACCACTGACACATAGCAATGCGTTGGGGAAAGTCTCGTGGCAAAAGAGCTTGTACCCTTTGAATATGGTATGGATAAAATTGTTGATCGTGGATAATTCTCCAAACTGTGGACTGAGTAGAATTGAGAGCTTCAGCAATTATTCTTGTACTTGTTTCTGGATTCTCCTCGAGAGCGTTCAAAACAGCTTCTTCCAATTCTGGGGTTCGGACTGCTGTGGTCTTCCAATAATATCAGCTGCCCTCTTAAAGCTAACTGTTTCTGCCAAACGACGGTGGAGACTGGTAAATGTTGGAGCTGAAGGCAGTACTCGATTAGAAAATCGCTCCTGGTAAATACGTCTTGCTTCGCGCGCATTGCCATCCGCAAGGCCATAAACGAAATGCATATCGGCTAAATGAGCATCATTGTTTAAATAATCCATTTTTTTTAAATTAGTGTTTTAAAACTTACAGAAACTTCAACAAAACAACAAAACGTCACATAATATGTAATTACCAAAACTACTTACTTAAACGTCAAATTCATTTCCTAAGCATTCTTGTGAAAAATGCAAAATAATGGTAATAACTTCGCATCGATTATCGAATAATCGACTTGAAATTTTCAAATCCAAATATCTAGAAAACGGTTGCTTATAGCGACTTGTAACAAGGGTAGCTTTTTCATGTAGATATGATAGAGAAATTGATTGTTTCACTGAAAAATGTGCTAGAAGTACGCTCAAAAAAGTTATGAATCTTAAAAAAGAAAAAGACGTGTAGGTGGCGCCCCCTACGAGTAAGAGCAATAATAACATCAGGTTCGAATTGGACACCTCAAAAAACCTCTCAATATCAATATTCGTTTAATTGAGGTCAGTATTTAGAAAGTTATTTAAAAAAAAGCAAAAATAAAAATAAAACTTGAACACCCTGTATCTTGGAAACGAAGCGTTTTCGGGCATATATTTATTTGGACAATTCATATTGTGAGGAATCACCTCCTGAAGTTTGTCAAAGTACTTTTGAATCACCCTGTATTTAAGGATTCATTTTGAATAATAAATAATAAATCAAGTCAAGATATTATTTTTGACATGACACCACAAAAAAAAACATTGGAATAAACTTACTAGCCTACTTGATACTTTTATTTTGAAAGAGTTCACGAAACAATGAGAAGAAGATTGGATGCATCGATTAATTTAAATCAAAATATCTCGAAAACGGCTGCTCGTAGCGACTTTTGAAAAGCATACCTTTTTTACGTAAAAATGATAGAGAAATCGTTTTTTTTTCTAGAAAATGTGATAGTTACATGCCCGACAAAGTTGTGACCCCCCCCAAAAGAGACAATGACTGTAGGCGGCGTTCCCTACAATTAAGGGCAAAACTAAGATCAAATTTGAATTTCTCATATAAAAAAATCCCCAAATACAAATTTTCGTCCAAATATCGACATTATTTGAAAAATTATTTACGAAAAACCAAAATAAAAATACATTTTTAACACCTTGTATATAAAAAATGAAGGCCTTGCAGACCCATGCTTATATGAACTGTTCACCTTATAAATAACTGAGGAACCGTCCTGTAAAATATCGGACACTTATTACATAACACCCTGTATAATGGATGCAAGATATTCAACCACTTGCCTGGTGTTATTATACACGCTTTATTAACACCTTAATGTATGTATGAATAGGTAACGGAATCTTCGAAATTAATTTTAACCCACTTCCAGACGTCCGAACTATTTGAAATTTTGCACACGTAGTAAGAACCTATGACAATACAATAATTTCATAGCTATGACCTGGTATTCTCACCAAGATCGTCAGGAAAAAATAATTAACATTTCAAAGATATGGCGAATGCGCAGATTAATGAAATGCAGCATGCATCTCATTCACCCTAATTTCGTATAAACTTCTATCCCATGTGGATGAATAAATCGAAGAGTTTTTCTCCCGTAGTCTTTTTTAGTCTTCTGTAGCGATTTGGACTAAAAAGTTCAAACTAAAATTATAGTTTAAAAAAACTAAAAAAGCACGCTTATATAGCAATAAGGACTAAAGAGTTAAAAATAATAATGATAGTATTTGACCAAAAATGATCTCTTGGCCAGTAAATATAGACAATCAATTGAAATTAATTCCAAAGTTTTCAAACTTCAATGGTATGTTAGTGCATCAATGAAAACGATCTATAAAATTTGCAGAAGTGTGCGATGAACGGAAATTGTTTTAATTGCAAAACCGTTCTCATGCTTTATTATTGCACTGAAAATTGCAAAAGTTCTGCAAACTAGGCATACCTATAGTAATGGTGTTTTACAACATGCATTAAGATTGCAACCTATTTATCCACCAATATATTTTTTTTGAATTTTTACAACTTCTGAAATAATTGCAAAAGTTATTCAAATTGCAATTAAAATTACGACTAATATTTTACATGAAGCAAGAGATTTGCAACCGTCATTGTTCAACGGAACATTTTTTTTGTATAATTGATTTGTTGTTTTTTATAATTAGGCCATAAATGCAAACATTGTGCAAATAGGTTTAAGATATATATTAGACCGACATATCTACAGTGGTCCACTTAAATACTTGATTATCCATCGCGTATATCTGTTATATTTTGTACTGGTTGATTGAAATTGCATCCGAAAAATAACGGTTACGTAGATAACCATTAAAAAATTTGAAACTAATTATTGATCTCAGAAGCAATCACTGTTTTCGACTAATCAGCGAAATAAATTTAATCTAATATTTTCGAATGCAACAATCGAAAGAATACAAAATTTTGCTAAATTCTGCTAAAAGACTATTGGAAGACATTTATTTTTTATCGCATTTGAAATGACAGGCAATTGATTAGTTGAAAATATAAACAGGATGTTCATAAAATCAGATGTGGAATCATCTGTGACTGAAAGATGTAGTTCAATGTCCAGCGTGGCTTTAGCCGGGGAAGTAGTTGTTTTCTGTTAGACATTCACAAAAAATAACTTCATTTTAATTGTGGATTTTTCAATTCACAGAAAAATGTTTCTATCAATATTTAATTGAGAATGTTTCCCTTTTCGACAGGCAATCATTCTCATTTAAAATTTTCACTTGTCACAACATGACTTTATAGCAATCGACGAGATTTTAAAATGAATAATCGATGCTCTATGGAAGGAAGGATAACAAAACGTTATCGATTGTATATCTCCAAGTACATAATTTTCATCATCAAACATAAACGTTGCTGCAAAATAAAATTTATGAAATCGATATTACATCTCAAATTTAATTTTACATGTATGTATTTCTTGAATTGAATAAAATTATAATTTACCTTTCTAATCGACTTACTCCAATTGTGGTTTCGCATGAAAATTCTATTGAACGAATGGAGGACGGAAATGTAATCAACTCGTAAGAATCATTTTCTTGATTTATAAAAAAAAATTAAATAAAGAGGAAAAACAAGTTGGTGCAATTCTATTTCAGTTGTAGCTCCAGGACTATTAGATGAATGTGCATTGTTTTTGGTTAGTTGAATAGTTGTCTGTCATAAAAATACAATAGTCAGTCTTCTTGTTATTCTGGTAATAAATCATGTTACTAAACTGCTGTGCATTCATTACTCTGTAAACAGAACCCTGTGACGTAACACTGTGACGTAACACAGTCGTAGGTTAATCGTACTAAACGTACTAATGTAGAGTGTTATTTAAATTTCAATATTACCTAGATTTTTCAATGAATCAAGAAAATTATGAAAATGTCTCGAGAATTCTCGATCCTCCGTAAGCAAGAGTATTTTTTTATGCAAATTCCTAATTGTAATATGATGTTTTGAATTCATATCGAAAACGTTAGCTTCAGCATTGAATGATTTCACCTAGAGTTGACGATATTCTTGGTCGATAGTTAACTTAGTAATACAATGAATGTCATTTATTAGGTATATAAAAATATTATTCAGATAACACAAGTGTTGCAAAATAAATATTTTTTAATTCCTATTGTTCCGCATTGTATCGTAGTTTGCAAATTATTATACTACCACCAATTGGTAAAATGAGTTGTCTCCGGATTCGCAAAATGTTTTGCTTTTTTTGGTAGAGTACAAGTACGAAAATATTTTTCTTCTGATTTTACCCTCATTTCCGTGTTGCAGACGAGATTGCAAATTAATGAAAATATTCTTAATTTACAAAACATTGTTGAAAAATTTTAAAATTCCGATACTTATTTCAATAAAAAAAAAACAATTTATGAAAAAATATATTTTCCGTTTGACTCAAGAGGTTGCAAATTAAAACTCTTGTCAAGAACATTATTTTAGTTATTTTTCCGAGTTTGCAGAACTTTTGGAATTTTCATCGGAAAATTAGGACTAACAACAATTTTTTTTTCGATAAACAGACATTTCCGTTTTGGTTAAATTGGAAATTTTTAAAATTAAATTTGAGAATTTTGCAAATTTTTCCGCGCTAATAATTGAAAATTCATTAAATCTTGGTTTTCAACATCTTCCGTTCAGAAAAAAGGGTTGCAAAATCAGACTACATATTCTTCACTCTACTGAAGTTTTGAAACTTTTGAAATTTTAAATTAATATTAAATTTTGGGAAAATCATGTCTATCTCTATTGGCCTATATGTAAAAAAAGCGTGAGGTGCGTGAGTACAAAATTGTTAAAAAATAAAAGAAGAATAACCACCAACCAACTTTTGAAATGTTTTTCGTAACTAAAGTTGGTAGTTTTGTATTTTATTTAACGCGATAATTTGGGCATCAATGTAATTTATTGATAATGTGAATTATTTACTAAATATACTTTTCTATAATCTTTAGTATAATGAAAAGTTTAGAAAATGAGTTTATAATCATAATAACTATTTTTAATTACTTTTTATAACTAAAGTTTGTAATTTACTTTATTTATCGCTCTATTTATCGTAATATACATAGTTACATGAAGTAGAATCTGAAATTCATTTACTTATAAAAAAGTACATTTCTACCACCTTTAGTGGAAGGAAACTCCCTCAGAACGATGCATTAGACTTTCCGAACATATACTTTTGTTATTTTATATAAATAAAGTTGCTAATTTGTATATTTTAACACTATTAAACGTTCAACGGAACATGCAAAGTGTAGGGTTAATAAAAAAAGATTTAATAAAACCGTGGCTAATATACCAGCTTATTTTATTAAAATAATTATTATGTATGTACATTTAGATCTTAAATTCAGACAGATTAACAGATATGTAAATAACACAAATAACATATTAATGTTTTTTAAATACAATTATTACCTATATCTAAAAACTATAATTTTTCTTATTATTTACAATATTAAAGGTAAATGTGCAATTTTCACAATTTTTGATGACAATTTCAGATGAAGTGTCGGTGGTGACTGAACCGGAAATTTTCAGAGCTTCTTGATTCCACGATTATTGGTGGTATATATTTAACGTCGGCGTCGATGTCGGTCCCAAAATTTTTTCACATGTAGAAATTTTGTTAGTAGTTTTCATCTATATAACCATCTGCTATGTTAGTATTCTTCCATCCTCCATGTTTTTTTTAATTGCGTGATATCGCCTCCTCCATTAACTAAAAGAGTGCAGAAGTTCGCCTGAAGCAATGGCCTCTATACTTGCATGGTTCTGGAAGTCCAAGATACTGCGCTATATTTTTTGGAACTTTGCAATATAATTCATTCCAACTACTTGATTATGGCATTTTACCATTCGAATATTTTTAAAATAGTCTATGTATTTTTTTCACTTTTGGGCCTGATGTTAATATATTTTTCGATAAATTGATATATAGTT